>CAODLS010796287.1:0-27640 GCA_948243855.1 Flueggea neowawraea | reverse complement strand
CATGGACATGACATGTAACTCAGAACATAGATACATGTTGGGAACATGATATTTGACTGACCTGCTATGAGAAATACTACATGGAATATGTCTTCAATATTTCTATGACTTATATTTACATACTATTTCAAGCATTAAAATGTTGCATTTTCGTCATCCACGTGCTTAATTTTTGATGTATTTATAGATTTTTGTGCTTTTTGTAGGTTGATGAAGAATACATGAAAAGGAATGAAAATAGATGAAAAAGGCATGCAAAAAATGTTTTTGAAGTTGGAAGATTGATGGGAGAAAGTGCGACGAAGATTGGCTCAAGGGATGCGGAGATTGGCGACGCGCTATTGGCTTTGGAGGGCCAAAGAAGGGTGACGGCCGTGACTTTTGGCACCTCACAGCCGTTACCCAAACTAGAGCAAGACATAGTCAAGTACACACCCGTTTCCTTGCTCGTGTAATGTGCAACAGCCATGGTGTGGCCACATGCTGAAAGAACAAAAATCAAAGTCGGTTTTGGCCCTTTTTGGTGGACGAAATGGATACACTTGGGGGGCATTTGTGGCACATATTTTATAGGGTTTTTACACATTTAAATGGCTATAAATACCCCCTCTTAACCACACTTCTCACATCTTTCATTCACTTGAAATACCACTTTATTTTCTTTTCTTTCTTCTTCCATTTTTTAGAACATATTTTTAGGGTTTCAAGAAACTAAGGGAGAACAAGGCTTGAAGGGTGGAGATTTCTCTTGTAAGCTACCAAAAGAGGTTTCTCCTACATTATTTTTTCTCGTATCTCGTCTTATCTTTATTGTTTACCATTGTTTTTGTTGAGCTTTATTGCCTTATGTTGTTGAACATAAACATGGTAGCTTAATCTTTTGTAAGGACTTAGAGATGTAAACCTTGATATCTCTTTGCTATATTTATGAGTGGGATTCATTTTCTTCATTTCCATATTTGTACTATTTATTCTCTTGTGCTTGAATGACAAATTTTAAGAGATTGTGTTGTGCTTGAATGTTGTAATTGTTACCTTTGTTGGATTTCATTTAATGACATGTTTCAATTGATTATTGTTGTGATTGGCCATCATAATGGTAGTTTTAGCAAGCCTAGTTGAAGGAACAAAAGGAGAAGATTAGGTGAGGTTGACATTCATTAAACTTGTTAGGTTAAGTAATAGACATAGTCTTGGCTACAAGGTGTTCGATGAAATTCCTGAATGAACCTAATGAGTTTAGTTTAGTTAGTTGAGGCCGAAATGACCCTTCTAATAAATGTAGACATAACCTAGATGAACTTGAGAGAGGCTCTAGGTGATAAAAGTGAGAGAACACTCAACATCCCATAACCTGTTCATAAATGTAGTAATTAGAAGTCTTGGTCGAGTCTCGAAAGTCCTAACGTCTTTTATATGGTTGTTTGGTATTTTTGTTGTTTTACATTATTAAAAACACCACAAATAAACTCATTTAATTTTTTTGCACTTTATTTATTTTAATAATTGATCACATTTAGTCTCGTCCAAGTGGGTTCGACACCTTAATAATTCATCGATTATCGTGCGCTTACTATAACACCGATAAAGTTTTTGGCGCCATTGCCGGGGACGGTGTGCTATTTGTGATCTTTCTTTTCTTTTTGTTTAATTGTTTGTTTGATTTTAATTTTAGGTTTTATATGCATTTGTGGTGATCTCAGAGCTTGGAAAACGTTGAACTTGTTCCATTAAATTCAGAGATTGGAAGGTGGCATAGAGGAATTCATGCCAAGCAAAGAAGAGAAACAATGGCAAAAAATCCGAGGCATGGAAATGAAGCAAGAATGGGCCAACTACCGAAAAATGGCATAGGCAATCAAATGTCGGTGCAGATGAGCTTGAAGGATATACAAAGGCGAGTGATAGATGCTTCACCATCATGTAGTTGTTTGAGTTTGGCAACACAAAATTATGAGTTCAAGGGTATCCATTTCAACATGATACCTTCATTTCATGGTTTGCCATCGGAGGATGCATTGACATTGTTGAGGGAATTCTACATTACCATTCAAATCTTCCCATTACATGGTTTGACGGAGGACGAGCTTCGAATGTTGTGTTTTTCATACACTTTGAAGGACTGGGCTAAAATGTGGTTTATAAATCTTCCAGAAGGTACATTGGCAACTTGGGATGAAGTGTACGACAAGTTCATGATGAAATTATTTTTTTCCCAAAAGACGGTGGAATTGCACAACAAAACTTTCTCTTTCTCTCAAATGGATGGTGCACCATTTCATGAAGCGTGTGAGCATTTCAAGATGATTTTAAGCCAATGCCCACACCACCAATTCTATTTGGCTTTGCTCATTCAATATTTCTATGATGGCTTGACTATGCATGGCCAAACGCTTGTCGACACCACGTCGGGAGGATACTTTGGTGACAAAACAGTCGAACAAGTGTATGATATCTATAAAATGTTTGCCATCGATTCTCAACAAAACGAGGTTCGAGGAAGAAGAACAGGCATTCATGAGGTAAAAACGTTTTCTTCTAACTTGACTTCTCAACTTGATGAAATGTCTAGAAAGATGAATATGTTGATCAATAGAGAAGTTATGGCTAGAGAACAATACTCTTTTTGTGGTGTAACGGGGCATAATGACACAAATTCTGGAATGGCCCAAGGAGTAGGTGCGAAACTTGAAGAGGTTAACTATATGACGGTTTTGCTAAGCCCCAATTGAAGAATGATCCTTTCTCACATACTTATAATCTGGGATGGAACAACCACCCAAATTTTTCATTGAGGGATCAAGCCCACCGTTCCAACAACAACAACCTCATCCACCACCCGCACAAAATACTGAAGACAATAAACCACCTTTGGAGGATCTTATAATAAAATTCATGTAAAAAATGGAGGCTAAATATGCCAAGGTGGACCAAGGCATCCAAGCTCAACAAGCCACTATTCAAAACCTTGAAAGACAAATCGGTCAATTGGCTAAGGCGGTTTTGGAAAGAGAAAAGGGAAAATTGCCAAGCACTTCACAAGTAAATCCAAGAGAGGATGTAATGGCTATTTCAATTGTGAGTGAGCAAGAGCTTGAAAAAGAAAAAAATGTGGGGGAGGAGCCCAAAGAAGAAGGGACACCGAGCCAAGAAAATGGGAAGAAACCAATGGTGGAAAGGCCCAATCATAAGAAGGAGGATGCGGAGGAACAAGTGCAAAGCAATGGATTCTCATTCACTCCAAAAGATTAGGTAAAACCCTATGTTCCTCCTATTCCATTTCCACAACGATTGAAAGCTCCAATTTTCTAAAGTTTTTGGAAATGTTCAAGAAGCTACAAATGAACATTCCATTCATTGGGGCTTTTGCACATATGCCTCATTATGCTAAGTTCCTAAAGGAAATTGTCTCCAATAAGAATAAATTAGAGGAGTATGCCATAGTAGCTTTGACCGAGGATTGTAGTGCCATAATTCAAAACAAGCTTCCTCAAAAGCTTAACGAGCTGGGAAGCTTTACCATTCCATGCTCCATTGGTAATGTAGGTATCCAAAAATCGTTGTGTGACTGGGATGCTGGAGTCAACTTGATGCCTTCCTCAATCTTCTAAAAGCTCAGGATTAGTGAATTGATGCCAATAACAATTTCACTCCAACTTACCGACCACTCCATCAAACACCCTTTGCGGGTCGTGGAAAATGCTCTGGTAAAGGTTGGTAAGTTTTATTTTCCTACCGATTTTTATGTGCTTGAAATGAATAATGCTTTTGAACCCATTTTAATTCTTGGTAGACCATTCTTAGCAACGGGGGAGCATTAATTAATGTTGATAAGGGAAAATTGACCTTTAGAGTCGGGAGTGAAATTCAAGAATTTAATGTCTTTAGCAATTCAAATGTGCTTTTAAATGATGAATGTGTTGATAATATTGAAGTCATTCAACCTTGTTGCACGTTGGACATTAACCCTCCGCCAAAACCATCGAGTGCTAAGGAAAACCTGGGTGAACCAAACGAAAAACCGAGAGAACCATCCATAGAGCCTAATAAAGAAAAGAACCCAAATGCAAAGGAAACAAATGATTTTAAAAGGGTTTTGAGTATTGAAGAGAAAAGTCAAGAAGAATGTGAGGATTTTTCATTAAGGGGTAAATTCTTTGAAGGTCATAAATTTAAATATTTTCCTCCCAAAAATCACACTATTTAGAACCTGAAAATTTCATGGTGTGGTCCATTTACGATTTCAAAAATTCATTCATGTGGTGCAGTAGATATTAAGCTTAATGATCATACGACACTCAAATTTCATGGTCAAAGATTGAAATCATTCATGGCATCCATCATAAGGACTATTTGGCGCCCCCAAATAGATCCAATTCATATGCACGAAACGTCGTTAAACTACTTTTGGTTCCTCAATGACGTTAAACTACGTTTATCCTTTTATGTATTGCATTTGCATGCATGTTTGCATTTTAGTTTAGGAGCATGTTTATTTTTGTTGTTGTGCATTTTATTTTGAGAATGGTTAAGAGGATTATTTCCCAATTACATGTTTATATATGCAATCGTGTCCACTAACTTTTTGTGTCTCAAAGCCAAAAGTGAAGTCATTAATCCAAAGGAAGAGCAAATGCAAGCAAGACGAAAAATAGAGAAGCACTCCAAATCTTATCTCTTTTACTTTTATGCTTCATGATGCAAATTGAACTTGTCCCTATTGTTCATTGTTGATGTTGATCTAGATTTATTTTATCGAACATTAGGGACAATGTTCAAAATAAGTGTGGGGGAGGGATTTATTGAATGTCTGTGTTAATTGCTTAAATCCCTTTATTTGTGTGATTTTGTTTGAAAATGCTCCAAATTTTTTGTCAAAAATTTTTGAATTTTTGCTTTAAATTCACTTACTCGATGTTGGTCTTTGATATTGAATAACTTAAAATGTTCAAATACTTTGAAACATAAGATCCCTTATATACCAAATTGTATATAAACTTTGGTTCTATTCACCTTAGCTTTAGGAAAAGACAACCCCTAGTACGAGATCCAAGAATGATTAGTTTGGTTGTGCACGTACCCCTGTGAGATTTTGGGACATCAAACACTTTTTTTTCTTGATGCGTGTATTGATCATTCATGGTAGGGCTCTGCTAGAATTTGTTATGAAGTGTATTTTGAAGACCACACATTTTAATATTGAGATACCAAAACGATGAAAGACATTGTTTGTTAACCTTTTGTTTTCCTTTTTCTTTCAATATCTACCCTTTTACATTAATCCTTTGTTCACCCCTTTTGAGCTTTGAACTTTGTCTTGTTTGGAACCCATTTAACCATCCTCATTTTGTTCTAAACTTCAACAGTTAAACCCTAAGTTGAGAGATTTTTAGTTGTGATACATTGCCAAGTTAAATTTTTATGTCAATGCTATGATTAGATTTGGAATTAGACATGTGTTACAAATGTTATGTTGTGCTTATATGGTAAAGAGACATGGTTGCCCAATTTGTATGTTTGCACTAAAATGTAACGTTGCTTTCTTCTATTCATATTTATAAAAGGAAAAAAAAAAGAAAAGAAGAGAAAAAGAAAAAAAGGAAAGAAAAAAATTGAATAAAATGAAGAAAGGAAAAAAAAAAAGCAACAAAAAAGGGTGGTAAATAGAGGCAACCTTGTTTAATTTAGCAAAGACATGTAGTTTATTTGATTTTGCATTGATTTGTTATGTTTATGTTATGGCATGTATCACTTGGTTTCATCATTTTGTTAACCCATTCATTAGCCCCATTACAAGCCAATAAAAGTCCTTTTTGATCCGTGTTTTGGTGTGAATTATTATAGTGGTTATGATTTGACTTTGCACCAAATTTTGGTAAGCCTTGCTATGGGTGATTTCAAGCATAAACACCACATCTCAACACTTTGAGATATAGAGTGTAACTTGTGAGGGTGTGAATTCGGTTATCCTCTTAGGGGGCATTACTAGCATGGAGACAATCTTTTTAAGGTTGTCGGCTAACCTGGATTTAGTTGTGTCTTTATTTGAATCTTCGGTGCATATCGATTGAGGTAATATACGATGTGGGGGTAAAAAGGGTGATTAGGAATTGAGGTTCTTGATTAATTTTTAGTTGTTGAATTCTTGAGGACAAGCATTGGGTAACTGTGGGGAAGCTTGATATGATTTAAATTTACATATTATTTCAACCATTAAAATGTAGCATTTTCGCCATCCACATGCTTAATTTTCAATGTATTTATACATTTTCGTGCTTTTTGTAGGTTGATGAAGAACACATGAAAAGGAATGAAAAATAGATGACAAAGGCATGAAAAACATGTTTTTGAAATTGGAAGCTTGATAGGAGAAAGTGCGACGAAGATTTGATCAAGGGATGTGAAGGTTGATGACGCGCAATTGGCGTTGGAGGGCCAAAGCAGGGTCACGACTATGACTTTTGGCACCTCACGACTGTAATCCAAACTAGAGAAAGACACGGACAAGGACACACCTGTGTCTTTGACCGTGTAATGCACCACAGCCTGCACCATGGTCGTGGCATTACCCATGGCCACCTGCTAAAAGGACAAAAATCTAAGCCGATTTTGGCCCTTTTTGGTGGACGAAATGGATAAACTTGGGTGCATTTGTGGCACATATTTTCTAGGGTTTTTACACATGTAAAGGGCTATAAATACCCCCTCTTAACCACTCTTCTCACATCTTTTATAAACTTGAAAGACCACTATATTTTCTGTTCTTTCTTCTTCCATTTTTTAGAACGTATTTTTAGGGTTTCAAGAAACAGAGAGAGAAAAAGGCTTAAAGGGTGGATATTTCTCTTGAAGACTGCCAAAAGAGGCTTCTCCTAAATTATTTTTTCTCCTCTCTATTCTTATCTTTATTGTTTACCATGGTTTATGCTGAGCTTTATTGCCTTATGTTGTTGTACATAAGCATGGTAGTTTAATCTTTTGTTAGGACTTGGAGATGTAAACCTTGATATCTCTTTGCTATATTTATGAGTGGGATTCATGTTCTTCATTTCCATATTTGTAGTATTTATTCTCTTGTGCTTGAATGACAAATTTGTAGACATTGTGTTGTTCTTAAATGTTGTATTTGTTACCTTTGTTGGATTTGATTTAATGACGTGTTTGAATTGATTATTGTTGTGATTGGCCATCATAATGGTAGTTTTAACAAGCCTAGTTGAAGGACCAAAAGGAAAATATTAGGTGAGGTTGACATGCATTAAATTTGTTAGGTTAAGTAATAGACATATTCTTGCCTACAAAGTGTTCAATGAAATTCCCGAATCAAACTAATGAGTCTAGTTTAGTTAGTTGAGGCCAAAATGATCCTTCTAATAAATGTAGACATAACCTAAATGAACTTGAGAGAGGCTCTAGGTGATAAAATTGAGAGAACAGTAACTCATTCATAAGTGTAGTAATTAGAAGTCTTGGTCGAGTCTCGAAAGTCCTAACATCTTTTATATAGTTGTTTGTTATTTTCTTGTTTTACATTGTTAAAAACACCAAAAATCAACCCATTTACTTTTCTTGCACTTTATTTTATTTTAAGAATTGATTACATTTAGTCATGTCCCAGTGGGTTCGACACCTTAGGAATACTCCAAAGGTTTTTATTACTTCATCGACTATCGCGCTTGCGATAACACCGATCAAGTATTTCTTATTTCAATAGTGATATTTGAGTCCTTCGACTTAATTTCACGATGGATTCTTTCATGAGGAGCTTTATGTTTTGATATAGTTAAACATCGTCTGTAACAGGATGGTAGTTCAAGCTATAATTGGACATATGGTATATCATATAGAGGAATGTGAATGATAGTGAAGGAATTTGTCCCACTCCTATTTGAGCGAGATATCTTTTGGCCACTTGACAAGTAGGACTGATGAAATACATAACCATGCTAGAATGAAATTGATAGGGGTTAACAATATCATTTGTTTTTTGTCAGTCTACTTGGGTATCAAGAAATGTTTGATTAAGCTTTATAAAGATGACGTGATCCATACTTTATGCTTAATCGAGATATCATGTGACAAAAGGACTAAATATCATACTGTGAATTAGGTACTGTCGATTCATCGAATTCACTCAAGTTGGGTAGTCATAATGTCGTACTATAGTCCGCTTATGACTTGTGGGCCTAAATGGTATTTTGGGCTTGCTGCCAATAACCTATAGGGTCACACACTAGAAAAAACTGTGATATCCATCTTGCTATTATTTTATGCAAAACAATTGCTTTTAAAATATTTTTAAAAACAAATTAAACTTCGTTTGACCTAATCAAAATATTTTATTTGACTTAGTCAATAAAAAAGAGAGCTTCTTTGACTTGGTCAACTAAGAGGGAATTTGACTTGGTCAACAAGGCAATTAGTATTTATTTATTGAAATAAATATTGAGGGCTGAATTTATATTTATTTATGAAATAAATATAGGGCCAAAATTTATTTATTAATAAGAAATAAATATTGAAGTAGTATATCCTTGTTGGACTAAGATAAAAGAAATCTTGTAGGGAAAGAATTGGATCTCCTAGTAAGGCTAGGACTAGGGTTTATTAAAGCCTACTTATATGCATCGTCTGACAACCCAAAAACCCTATTGTTGGCGTCCATAATACTTCAGAAAAAAAGAGAAAAATAGCAAGGTATTATTTGACAGTGTCCTCAAAGATCAATGCTACACATTTCAGCGATTCAGTTCGTGTGGATACCGGTAGAGGACGCTCGCATCCTACAGTGTCTAAGACTCAAATTCAACAGCATGTTCTCATTCTTGTTTCAATACATAGAGGTAAAAAAATGTTCACCTTGATCGGTTTTATTGATTTGCATGGATCCTTGATGGAATTTTTGACGAAAAATTTTATTTCTGATGTGTGTTTGGCGTCACGGATTCCAACACTTACATGTTCACCTGAAAGGCTCTCAATCCTGCAAATATTCCTCAAGATCAACGTGTTTGGTTCTTATGGCAACAAAAGACTCTTTTCAACCTAACTCGCTTTAGAAATTACTCAAGTTTAAAACCATATGATGAGTCTTCTATCTAAGCAGACATCAAATGCCTCAAGATCGGATGAGTAAGTGATCTCTTCATCACATTAAGCATCCTCTGCTTATCATTGTCAAATTTAAACCTCCTTTACAAAATCCACTCTTGCATTTCCTCATTTACATGTATTATGTGCTCAATAATATCATAGATATCATTACGATGAACATAACTATTGAGACAAAATTTCTCAAAAGCACAATCTTTCATGGTGAAACTCTCTTCTTTGGAGTTTTAGGGACATGCATAGTCCTTATCATGACAATCATATCTTTAACATACATAGACATGAATTAGTATATGATTAAAAATGACTTCCAATCAATAAAGAGAGATAGAACAATATCCAAAAATAATTGAATAAAAACATATATAACATCTCACAATATCAAATTAAGGTAGAAAAAACATTTGCAATGATAAAATAATTATTCATTGCACAAATGATTGAACAAAAATAGTTCTAAAAATTGAAAATTTTTACAAAACATATAAAAAATTCCAGAAAAAAATGAATTTTAATTCTACAAAAATTTGAACATCAAAGCACGCTCTCACACACGACTACACACACCTCTAAAAGGGATAGACACACGCATCACATGTCACTGACCTCCCACTATCATCTGGCAGAATTTGGGTAGTCCACGTGCCAGCTCATGACACGTGGAAGACCCTAAATGGTCTAGGGGGTTCGCAATAGGACATGGCATCAGACACATGGCATTAACTGCTACAAATTACCTCGTCATTGGTTCATCATCCTACATAGTCAGTAGTGCCAAATTGAAGGTGACGTGTTGCACTTACGTGACATCAGTTGCCACGTGGCATCATGTGGTTGGCCTCGTGTGCACATATGGCAGAGAAATATGTTGGATCATGGGTGATCAACATTAAGATCTTTTTTTTTTGGGTTTTGATGATGAACAAAATGATGTTGTTAAAGCCTCACTCGAGTAAGCCTTCAATCCACTCGAGTAAATTAATGTGTCACTCGAGTAATGAAGATTAACATATATACATCATGGCCATGCTGTAAGCAGAAAATGTCAGTTGACTCACGTAAAAAAGAAATATCACTCGAGTAATCCATATGCTACTTCACTAGAGTAACCAAAAGCTTCACTCGAGTAACATGTTGGTTTAGAGAGTTGCAATAGCTAGAAATGCACTCTAACAGTTAT
Organism: Flueggea neowawraea; assembly: GCA_948243855.1. NCBI lineage: Eukaryota > Viridiplantae > Streptophyta > Magnoliopsida > Malpighiales > Phyllanthaceae > Flueggea > Flueggea neowawraea. The sequence goes on along the minus strand of CAODLS010796287.1, from coordinate 17,349 downwards.
ATTTTTACTACCAATGGTCATATTGGATAGAATGGCTATAAATACATCAAGAGAATGCAGAAATGGTATGGGAAAACATATGCAACCTTTGTGATAATACTTCTATCAATTCCCCACTCCAAAAAAACCAAATTAAGTTAGAGATCAAGATTCAATCATCTATTTCATGCAACCAAACTCTAGCATAGAGCTTCATCTTTTGTATCATTTTATATACACTTTGAGAGTGTGAGAAATGTTTGTTGTAAGCCTATAGAAAACAACATTGTAAAGGTTTGTTGTGAGCTTAAGTAAAACAACATTGAGAGAGTTTTGTTGTGAACCTAAGCAAAACAACATTGCAGGTCTTGGTGGTGTTTAGCTGTAATCAACCTCGTTATTTTTGCCTTGTTGGATTGAGCCGTAATCGATAATCGAGATAGTAAAAATCCTAAGTAAGACTTAGGAAGTGGACATAGGCAAGGTTGTCTGAACTATTATAAATATTGGTGTTGATTTCTCGCTTTCTTTTCAATTCGGTTTCGCTCCTCAAAATGCTATCCAAATCATAGACCAAAAATTGTCCAACAAGTGGTATCAGAGCGAATCTCCAGTCAAGAAGGCTTAACAACCTTGGAGCAAAGATCTGCATCAACAAAATGGATTTTGGTCCTTCTCCTCCATGTGTATAGGGTGCTTCTCTCTATATCCCTCCTTTATTTGATGGCTCAAATTTTAGTTCTTGGAAGAAAAGAATGTCTATTTTCATATAATCATATGATATTGAGCTAAGGAAGGTGATTGTTATTGGTCTTAAAATTCCCAAGAATGGTGATGGCACTCCTACGAAGTATGAAGACTTCAATAACGAAGATTGAAAGTCTCTAAGTCGAAATGCCAAAGCCATTCAATGATTGTATTGTGCTTTGAGTCCCAAAGAGTACACTCAAATTTCCTCTTGTGGGCATGCAAATGAAATATGGGAAATGCTTGAGGTTACTCATGAAGGCATAACTCAAGTCAAGAAAACCAAGATTAATATGCTTCTACATGACTATGAGTTATTCACCATGAGAGATGATGAAAGCATTAACACCATGCTTGATCGCTTTGTAGAAATTACAAATGGTCTTGCTTCATTTGGAAGACCAATTTCTAGTAGCGATAAGGTGAAGAAGATTTTAAGGTCTTTGCCTAAAGAATGGGATGCAAAGGTGACCGCTATTACGAAATCGAAAGACGTAAACTCATTGAAGTTTAATGGTTTAGTTGGGTCTCTCATAAACTATGAGATTGTGCCAAAGTCAAGAGATGGAAGAGGTAAGTATGACAAGGCATTGAAAGCTTTCACCGATTTTCAAAAGAGGAGAGTGAAGAAGAGACAAGTTTGGATGATGAGGAAGATGAAGAGCTAAAATACTACTCCAAAAGCATAGCAACTTACGAAAATTTGTTGAAGAACAAAAAGAATCAACAAAAAGAAATGGAGAGATTGAAGCAAAAAAAGAAGAAAAAGAAAAGGTTATAGTTATTCTTCTTCTTCAAGTGATGATGGTGACCCATAGGTAAATGTATGTCTCTCGGCATATTAGGTGCTCCTTAAATTCTCATTCTTTTAAATTTCATGCAATTTTTATTTCTTATTTAGTTATTTTTATTTGCATGATATTTTGAATATGTTGATTTCAATATGTGCATTGGTTTCAAACAAATAGGGGGAGAGACAATTTTTTTATTATATGCACAAATTATTTTTGAAAGGGTGAGTGAAATTGTTTATCATTGTTAAATTGCTTAATATTTTTTTTACTGTTGCATGATGATAACTAAATGAAAAGGATGGAATCCTTGATCAATGTTGTTGTTCTTGATGTAGCGCTTTAATTCTTCAAAGTTTTGTCGTCATAAAAAAGGGGGATATTGTTGGATCATGGGTGATCAACATTAAGATTCTTTTTTTTGTATTTTGATTATGAACAAAATGATGTTTTCAAAGTTTCACTCTAGTAAGCCTTCAATCCACTAGAGTAACATTTATGCCCAGATTATTTCAATCAAGTAAATCAATGTGTCACTCAAGGAATGAAGATTAACGTATGTACATCATGGCCATGCCGTAAACAGAAAATGTTAGTTCACTCACTTGAACATGAAATATCACTCGAGTAATCCATATGCTACTTCACTCGAGTAACCAAAAGCTTCACTCGAGTAACATATTGGTCTAGAAAGCTGCAACAGTTAGAAATGCATTCTAACGGTTATATTTTTACAACCAACGGTCATATTGGATGGAATGACTATAAATACATCAAGATAATACAAAAATGGTATGGGATATTATTGGATGGAGTGCCCAATGGTTATTTTTTTAATGATCTTCCTGTCGTATTTTCTAGAGAGGTTTCATATATGTATTAAATTTTACTTAAATGCTTCAATTAATTAAGCTAATATGGGTGTAAGTATCATCATAGATCTTCTAATTAGGGATTAAGTCTTCGAAAAAAAAAACGTCGTAATAGATAGAAATTTTTTGTGTTCAAGATGTGTTTTATACATTTCCGTCAACACTTAGGGGTGTATTTGATTACGACTTTTAATGACTTTTATAAACTTAAAAAGTCATGAGGTATTGAATTATGAATTTCCAGTTGAACAAGATAATGAAACTTTATCATCTCCACCTATACCAGTTAATCAAGAAGATAATTTTGAACCATTTGTTGAGAAACATGAGCAACAAAAAAAAAATACTTCTAATGAATGGAGAAATACTATAGCTACTAATATGTGGAATGATGTTGAGCGTGTGAATAAAAATGAATATTAACAATTTTTTATCATTGTTTTAAGTTTAGTTATTTGGATTTAATTAGACTTTTTCTATGAACAAATTGTATTTTTACACTTTTTATGCTTAATTTATCAAATGAATATTTCAATTGTTTATTTTAGGTGAAAAAAATTGCATTAGCTTGAAACAACTCTGAAATATTTTTTTCATTTAATAGCAATAAAGTACATATTTTAATTGTTATAAAAGTCTTTTAAAATAAAGTCTATAAAAATCATTGAATTATTTATAAACTCTATAAAAGTATTTTAAAATAAAGTCTATGAAAGTCATTCACAATTTATAAACTCTCCAAAAGTCTTTTAAAATAAAGTATATGCAAGTCAATGATAAATTTATAAACTCTGCAAAAGTCATTAAAATCTATGAAGTCTATAAAAGACATTCACTTTAAAAAAGTCTATAAAAGACATTCACTTAAAAAAATTCTATAAAAGTCATTAATATTCATAATCCAAGTGCTCTCATTATTACTCTAAAAACGATAGGTTCGCAACAAATCACACAAATACCAAGTATTTGATCTATTTTCTCGCAAAGTCATCTTTCTGTTCCATTTCAATTTTTTGCCCCTTTCTCTTTTCTCGCTATGCCTCTCTCTCTCTCTCTCTCTAGTTCTTCTTTCTCCTCCCTCTCCTCTTTCTGCCACCTCCATCTCATCCACTCTCCTTCTTCTTCTCTTCCTCTTCACCATTTGTGGCTAACTTCTTCTCACCATCCTCTATTCCTCTCTTTCGTCATGTCGGTCTCTCTTATTTGTTTGCATCGTCCTCTCTTCCTCTCTCTTGTCACATTGCTTCTATAAGAAGCCAAAGAGAGGTGATAGACACACTGGAGGAGTCAGTGGTGGCGCCGATTGAAATATTATAGAAGATAGGGAGGCAGTGGTAGTTATGGTTGACCCTAGCGGAATCGCATTTGCACATGTAGTACAAAGTATATGAAAAGTCCCTAAGGTGTTACAAAATAATAAGTCAGTCCCTATTTTTTAGCAGTTGCTAAAATTGAATAGTTGTTCATTCCAACACTGAAGTTTCATCAAACTATAATTTTACTGTTTAGATGAACAAAATTTGCATAGTTCCATATTTGAACATTAAAATTTCACCAAACTATAACAATCATTAAAATCAGTGTAAAATTTAATTTGTGCACATTGTTTGCACCATTTTTACACCTTTGGAAATTGAAATGAACTAAATCATTATAAAACTTAATTTGTAAATCATTTGTGCACTGCTTGTTCATTAGTTTGCACCATCTTTGCACCAGTTGTACACCACTTGTACTATCAAAATATATTTTCTCGCAAATTTTCTTTAATTTCTCGTTAGAGACTACCGGTTTCTTGCATGTGGGTTCAAATTCTAGTATTGTGCAATTAGTTTATCTCTTGTAGATAATCTTAGAAATATTTTTAGACAATATTATGTTTAAAAAGTTCGTATATTAAACTTTAATCCCAATATAGCAATCCAAGAGGGGGTGAACTAGATTTAAGTTGTAGTTTGAAAACTTTTGAAACCCTTTTGCACAATATGTCAAAACCTAAATAGAAATTAAATACAATACATAACCACTGCAGATGAATTTAATAATAGAAAAGACATAAAGGGATAGAAGAGAGAAGTCCTCGATTTATAGTGGTTCGGTCCTCTTTGACTACATCCACTTCTCTAACTCACTAGAGAGTTTGAATCTACTAAGTCTTCCTCATTTGTGGGTGAAGGAAAACCGTTACAAGTCCTTTTTTTTTAGGCTCACAAGAAACCGTCTATACACTTGTTTTTTCAGGTTGAAACAAGAAAACCAACACTAGTTTTCAAGGAACACTAGTAACGACTCTTGTTTTTTCGAGATTTTAACAAGCAAGCCTAAACTACCCTCACGTTTTAACACCAAAGCTTGAATACAAGTGGATTCTGAAAGTTATAAACAATATCTCACACCAAACCAGTAACTGAAATGCAAATCAAATCACAGTTGGTATAAGAAAAATGAGAAGCTCAAATAGATAGAAAGTCAAGAATCAATTTTGCAAAGCTTGGGCACACTATTGGAAAGTCTCTCTACTTTCTTCTCTGTTTATATGTAGAGTATGAGAAATAGTCGTTGCAACCCCAAAGTAGTTGTTGTGAGTGGAGAACAATATTCTGATTTTAATTGACGTCATTGGCATTAACACGAGTTATTTCTATGAACAAGTGTTCTTCAGATACATGGTCAAGTATCAGAGTGCGTTGAAGACCATTAGCGTGTCATGTTGGAGTTTCAGCTCTTCTAGTAAAAAAATGCTTCTGATTAGCATGCCTAGTCAAACATCAGCGTGTGTTGATCAATCTTTTAACGCACCGTACTAATCATCTACATGCTTTATCTTCTTCAAAGATCACACCTTTAATTATGACACATTCTCGTACGAAGGAATATTTAACTTTGAAATCTCGAGGAGCGCATAACAGATTTGTCAGTTTTTGAGAAACTATTCGACTATGTGCGTTCTCAATCCTCAACGTGCGTTGTTTCGTTGATATTGAAAATGTCACCTTTACTCAACAACATGCTTCTTCATTCAATAACGTCTCACCAATGCAGATCCTTGTTATGGGTAATACAGATCTAAGAAATGCTTTGATAACGTGCCTTACACATCCTTAGATCGCCTTAATAAAACAGAGTGTATACTTCAGTAATCTTCAGTCTTCTTATATGCGCCTTGTTAAATCATTAACGCACTCTGACGAATTCCATACAATAGTCTATATAGCATGTTCGCATGTTCTTTCTTGATTAGCATGCTTAAGCTCCACTCATATAAAGTTCCAAAACTACAAAATAGTTGATAGTGTGCATTGATTTTTCCACAGCGGACGTTAATAGTCACTAAGGTTAGCTATTGAACCATTAATAGGCATAGATGTCATTTTGTCTTTGAAACATTGTGCATTGATATCTAATCAACATGTGTTAGGGTTCATTAATGCGTTTTGCTTAACTTTTTATTGTTTTGGAAATCATCAAAAACTTAGACAAATTTCATGTTGTCCATACAATGGCTCAACTTAAACTTGATGAAACATGGAAATAAATCTCAATAAGTATATTCAATTCCGAGTTGTAACGGATCACTATCATGAGAGTTATTGTAAGACGTTACAATGACGACACTTTATGAATAAACGTTAAGGACATCATCTTGTGGTACACATTACTCACTACTCATACTGATACTTTGTCAAAATCTCTACTTACTTGAGCATTGAAGACTCCCCCGGAGAGCATCCCGACCTTATTGTGTTTTGTGTTTTTTAGGTTTTGAGGCGACATTCATGATTTTTGAGTATTCAAGTATTCATTACTATTGTTGTTTATTTTCTGATGCAACAACAATTGGCGTTGTCTATGAGAACTAAACGAAAAAGTCTTGCTTGTCGACATTCAAGAAATTTATCAACAACATCTACAACATACTCCATGGTGCAAACACCTTCCCATCAAATTAAACACCATGAGGAGGAGACAAGAGGAGCTGGAGTGGAGTGTCTGGACCCATCATCCATATTGTTCCACTCGCTGACTATGAGTTGTTGAGGAGACAAAATAATGAGAATTAGAAAGCTCTAGGTGAGATGGTGACCTTGTTCTAGCAATTTCTTCCTCAAGTAGTCCTCTTGCCTACCTTAGGTGCTTATGCTCAAAGTGAATAGGAAGTAGAGAGGCGTGATGTTCCACCAAAAATTCATCGACAAAATCCACCATCTCCTCAAGTTCCAGAACATCAAAATCCTCTACCTTGACAAGAGCATACCGATGCCCAATCCCTTAAGCTTGAGCTAAATCCCGAAGAGATAACTACTTTGAGGTGGTGAAGAATACCTACAAGGGGGCACCGATGGTTCCTTCGAAGAAAGCTGAAGTAGAGCCCCCGTCTTAGATGAATGTTCGAGAGGTGGCGAATGTGAAAAAGATGATTGAGGAACTTCTGGTACAGAGGAACTTAATTCCGGTGGAGGAAGAACAACAACAAGCCAAAGCCTTGTTCACAAAGGAGGTATGGAAAAGCCACTTCCTCCAAAATTCAAGATGCCACAATTGCCAACCTACTCAGGCAAAAAGGACCCGTACGAGCACTCCAAAACTACGAAGCAATTATGAGACTTCACAAATGAGAGGACACCATTATGTTTTGAGCATTCCTAATAATATTGAAGGACCATGCATATTCCTGGTTTAATGGGTTGAAGGAGGCGACAATCTCTTACTTCGAGCGACTTAGGAAGAAGGTCGCCGATGCCTTCATCATCAACAACAAGAGGAAAAAGGACGCCACCTACTTGCTGAGTGTTTGGAAAAGTGAGAAGAAGACTTTGTGGTAGTATGTGGACAGATTCAGGAATGCCACTCTCAAAGTTCACAATCTACAACCTAGAATGGTGGCGGCAACAATGCTACAAACTACACGATCAGTGTAGCTACTTGAGTCTTTGTCCATAAAATTACTAAGGATCGTGGCCGACCTATTTTTTTGTGTGTTAACAAGTATATCTTGCAAGTTGAGATCATGAACATAGTAGGGTCCAAAGACAACAATGAGAAGTAGCAAAAAGCAAGAGAGACCTAGGAGGTGTCGAACAAGAAGGAGAATTTGAAAGGCTCAAGGAGACATTATGGTCCACACTTTGAAAAGTAAACCCCATTGAATGTGTTGAGTTCAACCATCTTGGCAACGATAAGAGGCTCGGGGCTCATCACTTTTCCTTTAAAGACCAGTTAGACTTTAGGAAGGAATATGGACGCATACTACAAATACCATGATGCAAATGGACACTCCACGAACAAGTGTTAAGAACTAAAGAGTGAAATCAAAACCTTGGTTCGAGAAAGGCACTTAGACCGATTCATGCACGTTGAAGCATTGAGTAGGAAGCCAAACGATGGAGCGAGACCACAAAGGAGAGATGATGATGATCAAATAAGCAATCAACATAGGACCACCTAGGCATACAATGGGCTTTGGCTGTTAGGTGCACTACAAATGGTGGTAAAAAGTTGAATACTTTGAGTTTTTGTTGACTCTTTTTTGTGTAATTTTTTGTTTAACGAATAGCATTCTTATTTTATATCTCTTATGCATGAATAACTACTCTTGTGAATGAAGATCAGGTTAAGGAAAGTTGAGTGCTAAGCCATATAAAACGAAAAAGGCATGGGTGAAACCGGGCTCATGTAACAAAAAACAATAAAACATGGTGTGAGTTTGAAAATTCGCTCCTCACCGTCAACGTACCGCTAAAACGCAGCGTGGGTAGAAATCTGGCTCTCACCATTTATGCGTCCTGTAAAGAACAAGAACCTGTAAAGAAAAAGAAGCTGTTAAGATTGTATGAGCAGAAAGGCTTGTTAAAACCCAAGCTCTCACAAAGAGTATGCGGTGAACAACTAAACTATGAGTAGGAAAACTTGCGAGAAATTGGGCCCTCACGTGAAAAAATATGTGTAGTGAGTAGAAAAGCCTATGAGAAATCGAGCTCTCACGTGGCTAATATGTGTAATGAGTGTAAAAGCTTGAGAGAAATTGACTCTCACGCAACAAATATGTGTAGTGAGTAAAGAAGCTCGTAGGAAACAGAGCTCTCACCATGAAAGCATGGGATGAAAAGATAGACTACGATGTCACAATGGAGCAAGAAGTTTGCCGAAAACCGACACTCATTGTAGAACACACACAATGAAAAATGAACATCGCATATAATCTGTGATTAAAGAATAAAGAAATAGTTAATATATTCAAGATAAATTTGTATTTACAAAATATCGTCTCAATTCATCTATTTTCTCAGATCCAGGATGGGATATGGTCATCAAACTTACGAGAAACTAGGCAGTGACTAATGGAGAAACATAAAGACGTGCAATGAGTAGAAAAGCTTGTGGGTGCACTAAGCTCTCACTATGGAAGCGCATAAAGAAAGATGATAAATGTTGTAATGCGACAATAGATTATAAAGATTGCAAAAAATCGAGCACTTATTGTAGAACACACACAGTGAAAGTCTTAATATAGTGCATAGTTAAGTATAGAGTCTGCAGGAAGTTGAGTGCTCATGGATGACATGAATCTAACATGTAACTCGGAGGCTTGAAATAGAGTTGACACTCTGACAAGTATGAACTAGCAAAATCTCAACCATGTCAAATCACTATGCCGAAGCAAGTTTGTTGGCAAAATGATTAGGAAGCATATGCCCTAAGAGCCTGAGGTGATACGTTTTAGTCTACTAAAAGCTCGACTCTCATCATGGTCACCTAGTCATCTCGATCTCCTCGAGGCAAGTTGTGACACCCCAACTCTAAATAACCATGCATAGCATATATTAAACGGTACATGCATTACATAAGTATTTTCATGATATATAATTCATCATTCATAGTTAAAAATTTAAGATAAAAAAATGAATACTAGAGGAATTATTTAGAAAATAATTATTAGGTTCAATCGCATAGTCGTAACAAGTATCGATTAAAACTATAGTATTGAATTTATGATTAGAGTTGAAATCTTATTATTAGTCTGTGTGTCCAATAGGATTGGAAAATTTAAAGCCTTGAATTAAAAGTTTGAACCAAGAATAAAACAAGGACTAAAAGTAGAAGAAACAAAGAAAATGGTTTAATTTGAAAATTTAGTGTTCAAGTGTCAAAACGATAGAATGTTCATCTGAATCTTAATATTTATCCATTAATCAAAAGAATTCAGTCCGCCATAAAATACAAATTTTTCCTTGCATCTTTATAGATGAAAACAAACTTAAGATAAAAGATATATTATATACATGATTATATTTCGGTAGACCAAAACGGACTTAGCTCTCCTTTTATGTATATGCAAAGACCAGCTTGTTTAAACTCTCCTTCTCCAAACACAGCAACAAAACCAATCTTTGAGTCAAAAAATAAAAATTATGTCCAGAAGAATCACTACTCAATTGACGAACAATTTCTCTCCAAAAAGGCTTGAACAAGGTAAGGTAATCCTGTACTCTTGATAACTTTAATTTAAGGCTCTAATTCGGTCCCTTTTTGAAATTGATAGAGATTGAATTTCAGAAACATCAAAGACTCAAATTTTTCTATTTGGATGTCATATAGATTCCTGTAAAATAGTTTGATCGAATTTTTTGTCGTTTGAAAGTTATGGTTAAACTATTATGAACTGCCAGATTAGGGATATTGTTAGAACAGTCCCATGGTTTGCTGTTTTGAAACCCCTAGAGACTGATTTTGGGAAACTATAAAACATAAAAGTTGTATAAAATTAGGTCTTATAACTTCTTGTAAATGGTTTAGCTTAAGTCCATGTGTGTTGGGAGTTATACTTGTTTAACTAAGACTGGTCGGGCTGATTGTTCACTGAATGATGTTTGATTACAGGTCCAGTTGTAAATTGTACTACAAATTATGTATTTGGAATTAGAATTTGAAAATTTCCAAAAAAATGAATATATAAATATAGTTTCCAAAAAAACAAACTTTGTCTTATTTTGATTTCTTTAAATAAAGTTATGAACAAAAGACTAAAGAAAAGGTTGTGTGCCCTGTTTTAGTTTTTTGTCTGAATTGATAATTTACTGCACCTTGTGTAGATGGAACTAGACAACATGACTTTTATACTTAGAAATATGTATGTTTCTATCTTCTAAACAAAAATTCAAATATTAATTTGGTGCTAAAATTAATGAAATATGGTCGAATTATTAGGAGATGTTCAATCTGTCTTGTAACTGGAATAAGGCACCGGTTTGCATGAATTTGAAAATTCACCCTAAATTATACCAATTGAACTAGGATTCATGATTTATATTGAAATAAATTTCAAGATGTCTACTTTCATGAAACATTTATATCAGATTCATTTTAATTCTATAACTCCAGAAATACGAAAAAGAACATAGATTGTTCAGTTGAAACAAAACTAAGAAAAACACTATAAGGACTATTTTGATATTGATGTATGTAATTTTAATATTGTATAGATCTGGAGGATCCAAATACTCTTAGATTTGAGAATTAGAAGTCCTTGGTATTTGACACGTACATTGAAGGCACAAGTGAGTAGAAACTGGAGGTGTCTCCACTTGTTTTCTATGTCATACAAAATGTACTAACTTTGATAGTTTGTCTTGATATGTGAATATATGATTATATGGAATAATTTGCTTACTATACGTGCAAAAATATGAGACATCTGGTATTTCTTACAAGTGACAATTGTATGATATATGAACTGTGTGCGAACCTCTTATAATCAAATGCTCAGAATATGATATGATTTTATTGGTTATGAAATCGTTTATCCTACACAGTGTATTGACTTGGCTCGTCTTTGTGCCAAAATGTAAACATGATATGATTTACAGTTACATATATCATTCATATGCATAGTTTGATTTAAGATTGAATTGGTATATGTCACTTGCATTATCGACTTAAAAGGTGGACTTGGCCGACATGCTTAAGTTCTTTTACAGTTACATGATTTGACTTGCGACGTCGCTTATAGTTCAAATGATTCGAGACTAAATGTCTCTACAGATACAATATATGATTCAAGACTTAAAGACTTTACAGTTCACAGATCGCCAGCTAGCTTATAGTTTTCGGACTAAATGTCTCTTATAGTATCGGACCCGGGTTAAGATTTATCGTGTTTAGGCCAAGATCCAAAATGAATTGGAATTGCATTTGCCATCATCATTGCATATTGTATGATTATTATATATTCTTGTATGCATATGCTATATGCTGTGCATTTATCAATGACAGTTTTTCTCATTGAGTAGCAACTCATATAAAGCGCTAATGTTTTTCTAGGTAAATAGCATATACAGTTTTTGGGGAGTTGATCAAGCGTGAGACTGATTGAATTATACATATGGAGTACAGGTCATCCGACTGGGTCCCACACTCTCTCTCCCCTCCGTCTTGTTGTCATTGTACATATAGTTTTGAAAGAAAACATGGAGTTTTTGTCTATACATTTGTAAAATATGTTTATGTGTTTTGTTTAAAAATTTTTATATGCATATTCGTATATGAGGGTTCTATATAAATACATTAATTTTGATCATAATTGAATACTACGATATGGTTATATGATAGAAAGGGTGTGACACAAGTCCCTGAGCACTAGTGTGGTGGAGATGATGAACTCCGCGAGGTGGAGGAGATAGTGAACTTCACGAGGTGAAGTGGAGATTATGAACTCCGCGATGTGATGGAGATAATGAACTTCACGACTCAGTGAACTCCTTGAGGTGGTGAACTCTGTAAGACAGTGAACTCCTCAAGGAAAACATGTTGTCAGCCTCAAAAATTTGAGGAAGAATAACTTCCAAAAATAAAACAGAAAATAGAAAAAATAGCCGTGCGATCGTCTGAACAAGTTGGCATACGTCATGTCTGAACAAGCAGCTTGTCATCTAGTGTCAAGATCGACTTGTAATCTGATTTTGTGAAAGATAAGTTGTCTGATTTTGCAAACGGTAAGTTGTCTGGTTTCACGAACCACCAACCAAACCACGAACCCTGCACGGAAATGACGAGCCGTTTGAACCCATTTATTCTTTAAGAGTTCTTCATCAAACCTAGAAAATTAGCTACCTCTTGAACACGAACACTGCTGCTTAAAGTCGCGCTGATGTCAATGTCATCGGTCCCAGATCACCATCAGAGAGGCAAACTGGAAGAAAAAACAACTGTGTCGTGGTTGTTACATGCATGCACGCATGGCGCTTTTCGCTAGAACAAACGGTGTCGCCAGGGGAGAAATAATAAAAGGAAAAAAAGAAGAAGAATAGAAATAAGAAGAGAAAAGCAAAGAATAAATGTGTTGATGGATAGGAATGCATCAAAAATAAATTTGGAAAAATTGAAAGATTGGAGCTTGTGAGGAAAGAAAATCATTTGTAATTTAGGAGTCAATCAAGGAAGTTGAAAATTTGAACAAATTTATTTAGTCAGATTATTGTCGAGACAAGAAATGCATCTATCGGGAAGATTATGTGCCAAATTTAGGAAACAACTGAATTGGAACTAAATTACACATTTTCTGGAGATGGGAACAAATTGAGGGGAATAATCAATCAAAATTGGAATGAATTTACAAATTATTTGGCTAGAGATTACAAGATTTTGTAGAAAAGGAATTAAACCAAATCAAAGAAGGAAATCCAAATTGAAGCCAAAATCAAAGCAGATCAGGAGGGAACAAATTGAATAAAGTTGTAGCCAAAAAAGGAAGAACAAGATAGAAGGAAACGGTCTCGAGTTGAGAATTACGGTGATTCAACTCAGTGGTTAATTGACAAATATCCGATTGAGTACCTAGACCTCTGGTAAATTATAATACCACTCCCTTGAAAAGAAATTTATTTGTAAATGGTCCTAAGGTCACTTACTTTGCTTCACACCACATATTTTTTACTCTTATGCTTGGAGAATGTGAATAAAAGAGGGGAGAAATTGATGAGACATGGAAATAAATCTCATTAAGTCTATTGAATTCAAAGTTGTAACTGATCACTATCGATGAAAGTTACTACAAGACGTTACAATGACCACACTCTATAAATAGACATTGAGGACAATGAAAGTCGTGGTCCCAATGTATAATGGCAATCCAAGAGGGAGGGAATTATATTTTTGCCAAGATAAAAACTTTGTTGAAAATCTTTTGCTAAATAAAACAAATAACAAAGCTTAAAACAAGTAAAATCAAATTATAAATGTGGAAGCAATAAAGCCACCATTTCAAAATATAAATTAAAGTAAATAAAATAGGGCGAGAGAAAATAAATCATCAATTTATAATGGTTCGGTCCTCCTTGACCTACGTCAACTCCTTGAGATCCACTCAAGAATTTCAATCCACTATCTCCCCACTTTTGGGTGGAGGAAAACCGTTTACACTACTTTTTTGCGGGATCAACAAGCAAACCGTTACACTAGTTTTTGCGGACTTACCTAGAAAATCGTTCCCACTTGTTTTCAGAACAAATCAAGTAAACCAAACCTCTAGTTTTCTAAGGCTCAATAGCAACCACTCTTGTTTTTCTAAGGAACAACAAGGAAACCTATCTACCCCAAGCAAACAACATTGCTTAATACAAAATCAAATTAAGAGTATAACAAATTAAGGCTCACATCAACCCATAAATAAGATTTCAAGTAAGTAGCTCAAATGGGTTAGAAAGGTAGAAATGAGAGAAAAAAATGAATAGAAAGTTTAGCAGCGGTCTCTCACTACTCTCTTCTGAGCTGGGACTACTATTTATTGCTACTTTATAAAATACTACCGTTGTAAGCCTTGAAGTAGCCATTGTGAGAGAGTGGAAAATTTTGATTTAAATGACGTCAATTCATGCAACGTACATTCTATAGGCTCAACGCACGTAGTATGTTTTTTCATAGTGATACTGCGTGACTTGTTCTTCATCAACGTGTATTGTATATGTATCAGTAGCCACTGCCTTGAAAGCCACCAAACACAATGTGTCTTATGTCTCTGTTATGCACATTGATCATTACTTAACGTGTGTTCATCATAGTATCTTTACCTTGCGCCGTGCGTTGTCGTCTTCAAAGATCACATCTCTGATTCTTCACGCAACTATGTCAGAGAATATTCAAATTCAAATCCCGAGGACCATCTTGTCTTTGTCTGCATCCGCCATTCGTCAAAGTATGTAGCACCATCTCAACATGCATTGATGGTTTTCCTCCAAAGGTGGCTCCTTTACTCTTCAACGTGTATTATATTGAAAATGCATGTTCCATCAACTATGTCTCACAAGTTTTCTTTAGCTACGATAAGCTTTGCTCTTCAACGTGCTTTGTAATCCATACATGGTTCCTAGTATACTTGTGCCTCCAATTTAGAATGTATTTTCAACATACAACGTGACTTGAACTAGGCACAAAGTATGCAACACCACTTTTGATTTAAGCTATTTTTAGAGTGTGACACGTCAACGTGCACTACATCTAGTACAACGTGCATTGTGATGAATCTAGAAAACTCAGAACTTTGTCATCTCGATCAACGTGCAGTGCATCAGGTCAAATGTGCGTTGATCATGGTACAATATGCTTAGATGGTTGTAGAACATGCATTGCTTAACTATTTCAATTGTTTTGTTAGAATTATCAAAACCTAGAAGGAATTTCCATGTTAACCAAACTTGGTTTAACATTCTGCCCTTTTTGATAATGACAAAATATTGAAAGAGTTTGCACTCCCCCTCAATTTATGCACCTGTTATGATGAACTTAAAAACCAAAATTGAAATTTTTTTTATCAAGGCTTTTAACCATGTTGTTTTTGTTAGTCTAGAAATAGTTCAGAATTGTTTGTTAATAAATATCAAGCACATTTCAAGATTGGCATAGTTTAGCACAATTAATCAAGTCAAACTCTTGAACAAATTTCTCCCCCTTTTTGTAAACAATCAAAAAGTAGGGATACTTAGCAAATTTGAGAATTTGAGAACAAACATTGAAATTTTCATGAGATAAAACAAAGATAATACAACAATTAGGCAAAGCATGTAGCTATGTACAAAATACAAGCATGTATGCATGACAAAATGTGGATCTCGTGCCTATGATAATACTATGTGGGTTGATAGAGAACAATTGCAAGTTGATTGTTAGAATTGTTCCCTTAGAGGATTCATATTTTGCCTTTTGTTTCTAAGAATCATAGGTTTCTTTGGTTTGAACCTCATATTTCTTCTTTGGAGTCATAGAAGTCGTTGATGCTATGTAAGTTTGAGCGAGAGAGTAAGATATGTTAGGGTTTTGAGTAATTTGAGGGATTTGGAAAGTTTGAAAGAGATTTTGAGATTGAAGGCATCTAGGGTTGAGTGGTCGGTGGGAAATGAGTGTAGAATTTTAGAGAAACAATTAGCGGGAGTGAGTTAGGGCTTGAAATTGAAAAGAGAGGGAACATTGTGATTTTAGGTTTTATTTGGGTAAAGTTATCGACATCCGCTAACAAATGTAATACGTGCATTGATAATAATCTATGAAAAAAACGTATGTCAAACATTCTTCAACGTACATTGATGTGGTCTCAGATGTTTTTGGTGGAACTGTTTAGGATAGAAGGTTTAACCTCAATGCACATATCAATATGTTCTATGTACAGAGAAGAAACAAAAATGGCATTAAGATATCTTGCACTCTTTACAACATACTTTGAGCCATTCTCAAAATTGGACATAATGCACATAGAATAAACTATGTGATCCCTTCAACGTATCTTGCATAACCTTCCACGTATTAGTCTGATCATTCTCTACAACGTGAGTTGCACTTATACAATGCACATAGCATAAACCCATAAAATCTCCAATATTCATCCTTGATGATCAATGTGTGTACTTTTAGATTCAAGATACATAGTTATATGATCAATGTGCTATTTACCACAAACAGGGTACGTAGCACAACTCCTGACTTAAACCAGTAGAACACTTCAACCTCAGCACTTAGTAGATTTGATCTTCTCAACCTTAGTGATTTCACTTGACATATAGATCACTTTAATGAATATGTATGAATGAATGCACATGAACACAAATTAACATGATAATAATCAATCAAGGAAATTAATAAGCATGAATATAGCTCCCCCTAGGTAATGCAAAAATTCAATGTATGCAACCAATTTAAGAAATTAACTAAATAAATTGCATACATAACATAAATTAAAACCAAGTATGAGTTTGAGGAAAGGGTGCCACATTTGTGTGGGCTGTCAAGCATATTCCTCCAACTTCATCATCATCACTGGAACTTGAGTAATCATCAAGGAGTCTTCTTTTCCTTCTTTTGTTGTTCTTCTTCAAATAAGGACAATCTGGTTTAACATGACCTGGTTCATTGCATTTATAACAAATGAGTTTGCTCTTCTTCTTGTTTGCTTCCTTTGCACCTATTTCTTTGTAAAGAAATTTGCATAATCTGTCTGTGATTTATTCTACATCGTTAAGATCAGTCTCTTCATCATCATCATTCTCACTTGAGCTTCCTATGTATTTTGATGCCTTGAATGCTATGCTTATCTCTTTCTTCTTCTTTTTCTTGTTCTTCTTCTTCTTCTTCTTCTTCTTCTTGTTCTTCTTGTTCTTCTTCTTGTTCTTCTTCTTCTTCTTCTTCTTCTTTTTCTTCTTCTTCTTCTTCTTCTCTTTCTTCTTCTTTTTCTCTTTCTTCTTCTTTTTCTTATTCTTTTTCTCTTTCTTCTTCTTCCTTCTCTTCCTCCTTCTTTTCTTCTTCTTCTTCTTCTTCTTCTTCTTCTTCTTCTTCTTCTTCTTCTTCTTCTTCTTCTTCTTCTTCTTCTTCTTCTTCTTCTTCTTCTTCTTCTTCTTCTTCTTCTTATTATTATTATTATTATTCTTTTTTTTCTTCTTTTTCCTCCTCCTCCAAACCCATTTCATGTGTGAGTAGGGATC
>CAODLS010796076.1:0-13082 GCA_948243855.1 Flueggea neowawraea | reverse complement strand
ATTGTGGGACACCTTCGCTACGGGGTACGTAGCCTTTGGTATACCAATGCATATGATACCTAGCTATCGAGGTTGACGGTAGCCATGTTACCCTGGCCCGGTACATGATTGGTTATATGGATCAGTGGCAGGACCCTGATCGTTTGAGGTGGGATAGTGGCATAGACCACACCACAAGTTTACATGGTCCCATAATAAGTATGTGAGGTTTTCAGAAAAACCTAATACTATGGTAGTATTTTACCACTGTGCGTGTGTATACTTTTGGTGCTAAGGATTTCGAAATGTTTTCTTGAAAACATCCTATATATATAGTGTATAAATATGTATACCTATCGTATACCATGTGTGCTAGTTTTCAAATGTTTTCAAACCAGTCTTTGTGAGACACAAATGAGGCAATCTGGAGTGTTGTCCCTCACTCACTGGGCCGACCCATTTTGCTTCTCTGTGTTGTCTTGTTTCTATGATTATAGGTTGATTTTGATCTCAGCAGCCTTGGATATTCTCTGCCCAGTGGGACTTATGTATTTCGGTTAGTAGCACCTTTTTGTCGGGCTACGTGTTTTATAGTAGATGCTCCATTCTGGCTACTGTAGGTTATGGGATTTTGTATTTGATTTTGATATTATGTTTTGCGATTAGATCGCTTTGTATATATGATATTTTGATATATCTTTATGATATATATATATATGTTAGTTTCTGATAAACGTTTTAAATAAATGAATGGGTATAAAGTGTAAATCTTAGAGGCTTGTGCGAGAGGGGCCGGGCTTCCATAGACGGTTCACCTCGTATGCCGGTCATGGTCCCGAAAATGGGTCGTGACATAAATGGTAATTTTGAAAAGTTCAGGAACTGATCTGTAATTTTACACCGGGGTGTAATAATTGGACATTCATGTTAGACTTTGGGCCGAAATAATTTTTGGGGTTGTTAGAGTGTTTGGGTTGCATATGCATTTGCATGTACTTCGGTATAGTCACGGTACCATGTCTGATCTGTGAATGTATTGTTGTTCCAGCTCTACGTGGTTTCTGAGGAGACCATTTATTCACCAGTGGACCATGCTCTAGATTATTACTCGGCGTCCAGGTGATTGTGGTAGCACTTTAGACACGTAGGTTGTGTCTTTTAAATTCTGTATATATTTTTGTTGTGCTAAACTTGGCATGAACTTGGAATTAATAAAGGATAGAGAATCATAAAAATATGACTTATGTGATAACTTTGGTTGTGGAAACCAGTTTTGGAAATTATTTTATTTTCGAAAAATAAATATTAAGTTTTAAATATTTATTATGATTTTTGAAATAAATACTCTGTTTGGATTTTTAAGAGTATTTTTAGATACAATTATTATGTTTCGAAATAAGGATTTTGTTTATGGAATTAAAGGCATTTTGTAGTAAATGTTCCGTCTGGACATGAATAGTATTTTTGGAATAAATATCGTTTTGATATTTTGGTGAATGATTATCTGTTTGGTATACTTAATATTTGAATATTTTAGAATAAATATTTCAATAATGTTTTTGGTAAACACCTTGTTTTGGGAAATTCAACTATGTGATAACGTAGTCTTGATACACCAGAATTGTATCATTTGCATGTGTGGTTATACTTGTGCCTTTAGTGGCGCCTTTGTGGCTATACCGTGGTGCCTTATGTGGCTAATCTTCGTCTATGTGGCTAATACCGAGTTTGGGTAACTTGATGAATATGAACTTTGGTCCCAGTTTGAAAATGTTTTGAGTAACAGTTTGAAAAATGTTTTTGAAACTACTATCTGAAAATCTTTTGAAATTTATTCTGAAAATACTTCGGTATTTAACTTTAAAAATATTTTGGTATTTAACTCTGAAAATAAATTTAGAATTTATCTTTGAAATATTTTGAGTATTTATCTCTGAAAAGATTTAGGTATTTTTCTCTTAAATATTTTGGAAAGTGAACATAAATTTCAGAAAGCATTTGAAAGAAAACACTTTGGCTATTTTGGATTTGAGAAATTAAATATGTTATTTAATTTCTTCATCTAATCAATTTCGGTAATTGTCTGTTGTTTGCTCTGTATGCAAAAGGATTGCAAAGTGGATTTTTGAAACAATCTATTTATATATACGAGTGTATATATATACGATATTATTTGGATATATACATGCATGTGGTAGTTTTCGAAAATGTTTTCAAAACCCTTTTGAGGAGCCTGTGTTGCTTTTTTGTGTTATCCGCTCACTAGGGAATCTTACCCTTTTATTTTTCTTGTCTTTATTCTACTTCACTTTTTAGGTAGTTGATAGCGGTCGTTTGGTTCTTCCGCGCTCAGTGAGTGCCCTATTGTTCGGGCTGAATTGTGTTATGTTAGTTGCTCCACACAGGATAGTGGGTTATGGACTTGCATTTGTAAAAAAAATGTTTAGCAGTTTTAATTAAACTATTTATTTAGTATTTTGTTATTACAATTATATTTTAATTATATATTTGGGATTTTTTTTTTGAAAAACATATCTTTGCTAAATTGTTTAATACGGTAAATAAGCTGATTAATAATATGAATTTGGGTAGTTTTTGTTCTCCGAGGCTTGTGCGATATGGGTCGGGCTTCCATAGAAAGTTCGCCTCGTACGCCGGTTCCGGCTCGACTTGAGTCGTGACACTTTAATTTGCAATAAGTTTAGGATATAAAGAAAATATGAACCATGCCACTACAATCGAATCAATAATATTATTTTTTTGTATTTTGTATATAAATCATGGAACTATTTTCTACATTGCAAGGTATGAATTTTACTCTAACAGAAGCACAGTTAAAAAACTATAGAGATTTATACAAAATACAAAAAAATATTATTATTTTATCATATAGTATATTTATTATCACGAAAAATTATTATTTTAATTTATTTTAAAGTCCACCCAACTTTTACTAAGTCATGCCTCCGCCATTAGTAATGCTAGCCTTTTTCTATTAAAAACAAAACTTGCTATAATCCAATCTTTATTTTTACGCATCTGATTACTTTATTTCAGGCAGATTAATTTGTTTAGTCCAATTTGCATGTAAAATAACCGACTCCGAGTAATCTTCCATTTGGTTATGGATCAACACAAAATTATATCTTGCTTAACTATTCCAGTATTAGTATTTGAATAATAATCAATCAATCAATCAAGAGTTAATTATGCCAGGGGTCTAAATTAAACAGTAAATTTGTAAAAATAGAAATACTAATTTTTTATTTCTTAAAATATCATAATACTAAAACATAGTTGTTTAAATAACACAACTTTAAAACTCAACCTAAAAAATGCCATCTTCATTTAATATATAAGCTCAAAATCTCGTTTATAGTCCAATTTTGTGCACACCTTTTCTCTCTCCTCATTTTCCCTCTCTCTTTCTCTCTCTCTCTCTTGTTTCTATGTTCCTCTCCCTCCTGAAATCGTCGTCCTTTTCTCCTCTTCTTCCTCCTTCCACCATGTCCGCCGCACCAAAAGACCAGGAATTGATCCAGAATGAGAGTGAAAATGGATACCAACAATGACTGAAACGGCCAACGACCGACGATGACCAACGGAGAAAGAGAACGTCGGCGTTTATCTCAATCCTCTTGTTGCTTCTAACTGGCGTGGAGCGACAGATCTAAGTGGCGTGGAGCTGCGTGACCGAGGCGGAGGATTTGGTGGCGACGTAGGTGTGTTCCTCCTAGGCGAATGTCAGTGGCGACGACTGGACTAAAAGGAGACGGCGGCTGCTGCTAGGGTTTGAAGTTGGGATGGGTGGCAGTGGGGCAGATTTACTTTTTTTTTTACGCAATAAATGTGTTGATTATAGCTTCAAATGAGTTGATTATAGAACATTGCTGATTGATTTCATTGTTGCTTTGATATTTTGTTGAGATTTTTAGTTGTGTTGCTTTGATTGTTGTTTTGATTGGGCGACGACAGATCTACGGTTCCGTGAGATGAATTAATTGGGTGGAGTAGCTTGGCCACTACATTATATTTTTTAAAAAAACTAAAAAAATTAATTAAACTGATTGATTTTGAAGACTTTAGTGGACGATCATTTTTATGCAGGTTGATTTTGTCGATTTTAGTTGATTTGTGCAAATGATTTTTTAAGACCTTTCAAGAACTTTGAAGACGTTTAAAGACCTTCGAAGATATTTTGTAGACCTTTTGTAAAGACCTTATGAAGACCTCTAAAGACCTTCGAATACCTCTTTTAAAGACATTTAAAGACCTTTTGAAGACCTCTGAAGACCTTTTGTGAAGACCTCTGAAGGTCTTTGAAGAGCTCATTTGAAGACCATTGTAAATTTTGTAAATTTTTTATATATTTTTGTATAATGAATTAATTATTATTAAATTAAATCAAAATTTGTAAATATTGTGTAAACCGAAATATGATTAAATCAAATTTCTTATAAAAAATTGTGAACTATTTTGGATACTTACTTCTGGAGAAATGTCTTATTAGATTAAATCAAATTTATTATAAAAAAATAAAAATCTCTTTTGAAGATATTCTGAAGACCTCCTGAAAAAAAACAGATTGTGCTAAAATTCATTTTTTTGCAAAAAAAATCAATTTCTCTTGAAAATATCCCAATTTCTCGCAAAAATGACATTTATCATTTTCACTTTGTTTTTTGCAGCATTTGTCAAAATTAGAATCTTAAATGGTATTTGTCAAAAACATAATTTTATTTTCTAATAAAAGTGTGATTTTCCCATCAATTAATTGATTACTCCATATAATATCTCCTTCTTTCTCATCAAGCTATTTGAATTGACAATCTTTTTTTTTAAGGACACCAACAAGTGGAAACTTGTCCAAAAAAAAACAAATGGCAATTGACATTCCTTTTTTTTCACATTATTTAATTAAAGTTTCTGATCGATTAGCTGGGCAGGTTGACCCCGAAACTATAATCAAATTAATCATGAATAGTTAATATTAATACCTCTCTAATTAAGGGCCTCTTTAGACTAAATGAGAGAAGGGCACATGAAGGCCTTGTTAATTGGTGATATCGATCCTTCCGTGGTTTCTGAACATTTGCTAGTCTTTACCTAGCTAGTTCTGTTAATTCGAAATTTTATTATCCTATTATGTAACTATGAAAAAAATCCAATCGTTAATTAATCTCAGATTAAGACCTTTTTTTAGGTTTATCCTGATACCACATTAATTTATTAATATTCTAGCAAGCGATAGACAGTGAAATTAAAAGAAATCCTTAATTAGTTTAATTAATAATATAAAGTTAGTTAATCATATCACAAGCAACAACTATAAAATAAATTAGTAGTTATATGAAGTTACTGATCAAACTAATGGAAATTTTGTAGTTTAAGATGAAAATTGCAGTCTGGTAATTAAGCTGCAATTAGAAGTAAAGATAGAGAGTTCTTTTCAACTAAATTCTATTTATCATTATTAGAATCGAGACAACAATACTATTGAAATATAAACCTTGAGAAGCAAGAAGCAACCATGTTCATTCAGATCTCAGAGTCTTAATGTATATAATAACTTGGTGATGAAGAACTAACGTGGATATATTCATATTTACCATGTGAAAGCTGAAAGAGTCCAGGGGATAGGGACTGGGAACCATTTTCGACTTTTGATGCTTGAATTTATGGTGGTGCAAATAACGAGAATTCGTCTAAAATAAAAATTGCTTCTTACAGTGACGTCTTTTGATTTTTACGATATTTAATCTTCTTTATTCATAACTTGCGGGATATGTTAACAATTAACATTAATAATCAATCGTTTTGGTCTTCAACATATATAAACTTCAATTAGAGTGATATCCTTACGGAATATTAATGCTTGATGTTTACGGATCAATATTAGTGTAATAGTCACCTTGTATATAGTTGTTTGATGTTTACTAAGCAATTACTAATATGTTATCGCTAGGATCATCTTACGTGAAATGTGCATGTCAATAATCATTGTTTTTAGTCTTCAATATCCTAGCAAATTTGATTCTCAATTCATCGCAGGCTTATCATATGCATAATCTTATTTTTATGCTCCCAATCTCAACTCTAAAACGTGCACTTACACCACCTAAACCTATCTTTAATTTTCCTCCTAAGTTCTTTGGGTTAACTCAGAGTTAACAATAAATTAACAGTAAAAGATAAGCCACACACTAGTAATCTGTCGATACTCGATTGATAAGCCAAGTTGTAACCTAAATTTGAATGGCATACTAATTGAATGAACCAGGGGGAAAAATGTAGATGTTGCTGCCCAGGATCGAACTGGGGACCTTCAGTGTGTAAGACTGACGTGATAACCACTACACCACAGCAACTAATGGTTCTTAAGTTTTTTAAACATTTTTTTAGTATATTTTTTAAAATCAGAAGCTTATGATTAATAGCATTAGAAATATTGAATTGAATATTAGGTGGGCCTCATTTTTTAAATTTATCCCGACTTGCTATGAAAATGAAAAAGAACTATATTTTTTTAATAAACATATAAGTTGAAATAATAAAAATATATTCTAATTTAAGATCAAAATATTTGTAATTATTAAATTAATATGTTTTATAATATATTTGATTCTTAAAAATATATTTGAGAACAATAAAATAATATAGTAGGATCGAAGTGGACCAAAGTGTGGCCCATTCATTGGACCTGGGCCGAGGTCATGGGCACAATTAGGGTCCAGAACGAAGTAGCATTGGGC
Organism: Flueggea neowawraea; assembly: GCA_948243855.1. NCBI lineage: Eukaryota > Viridiplantae > Streptophyta > Magnoliopsida > Malpighiales > Phyllanthaceae > Flueggea > Flueggea neowawraea. The sequence continues at coordinate 6,351 of CAODLS010796076.1, read as the reverse complement.
TGTATCATCTGTCAAAAATTTGAGCAGAAGTGTGACATGAGAAAGTGGGATTTGGATGAAATAGTATGCATTAAAAAGGATTGGTTAGTTTTGTTTATGGAGTGAGGGTGTGGTATCTGATGAGATTCCAGTCATGTGGTTAGACATTATTTGGAGTGGAATCCACTTTGTTGTAGTTTAGTGGACGATCCAGTTAGGCATCTGGTTGAAGTTCATTTCAAAGATGACTGATTCATATCATAAATCAGTGCAGTCATGCAGTGTTTTATTAAAGCTTAAACACGGGTATGGCTTCTTCTTTTTTGTCCAAGTAAAAGGAGAAGAGGGGGACTAATATAGCTTATTTCGTTGGGCGTGAACATACAAAACCTCCTCCGCCATGGCTCAATTTGGTGGAAATTAAGCGTCGTTATCGTGACTCCAATCATTAGGACAAAGTGAAATGACTAAATTAGAGACCCTAAAATTTCTTGAAATGAGGTTTAAATACCTTTAAAAAACGCTATCTTCCAAGTTTGTACAAAATTCAAGTAATGCATCTATCACAGGATTACCACCTCATAGGTGGTATTTTTAATCTTTTGACAGCAACTCTTCTTCAACCTAACCCATTAGATGATGTAAGCCTGGTAATGTTCTACCAATATTTAAGTTTACTGTATATGAGTGTTATATTTTCATGAATCTTTAAAAGATAAAAAATGTTCCATTAATAATTAAATAATTAATGCTCATAGCTATTGATTAGTTATCAGTATATAATGAGCTTCAAGCTTATCCTAAACGAGGAAGACATGATTAAAGCTTCTCCTAAGTGGACGTCTGCTTCGTAGCATTCTTATTTAAACCTGTCTTATATTTCGTCCTCGAGAAGTAAAACCAGTCGATACAAGCAAAGCAAGAGCCGTGTGTTTACAACTCCTCAAGTCACTGTTATCATTATAATCAGATTTATTTATTTCTTGCGGTAATTATAAGCAGCGTTTGCTCTCTCTCCTTTACTTCTTGCTGAGCTATTATCTAAACCTTTGGTGTCCTTTTGTGCGCTTATATTGCAATATTCCTTAAGAAAGATTGAAGCTTTGTGAGTTACTGCTTGTGGGTTTTGAGAGATGGCTTCAACACTGTTACTGGTTTTGGTTTTTGTCCTTGATTTGATTGCTTTTGGCCTTGCTGTTGCTGCTGAACAGAGAAGGAACTCTGTAAGTTTCTTCCTTCATTTCCTTTTTTTTTTTTTTGCTTTCTGTTCTTTCTGTTCCTTTTTGGTTTTTCCCTTTCCGAGGAAATACATAGTCCTTAACTTTTAAGCTCTAAGGATATTTGGTTGGTAGTGTTTCTGTTTTGTGGGTGCTGCAGATCATAGAGTTGTTATTTATTTCCTTCGTTGTTGGTTGATATGGGTTTTGTTTGTGATGACCAGTGGTAGCTTTTGACAGTAAAAATGGCCTCCGTTATGATTTAACATGCTAGTTTCTTATTATGGAGAGATAAATTGCTTGTGCTTCGATTTTCCTTTTGCCCAGAACTAGATGCTTGTGTTAGGACAAACTTAATTGGGGTAGTCTATTGGAAGAACGGGTTTTGTGTTTGAATGCAATTCCTCTCAGATAAATCAATAGGCGTTTTAGCGGAATTTTCGATGATTGCAGGCTGTTGGCTATTTAGTTCGTAGATTATAGCAGTTAACAAGCAACAGAAAAATAATGGAGTTAACAAGCAACAGAAAAATAATGGCTTTCATGTTTCGTTCCTTGCGTAATCACTTGGTTCAGTCCTCTAAGCTGCAGCATAGCTGTATGTGACATAACATTTGTTTTCTGCACAATTTTAAGAACATTAGTTTTGAGCAAATTCAGTTATTAGCAATGGTATGAGCCTAGGTGCAAAGCTGATGGTAAACTAGTCATATTTACTCATTTCCTATGACCTCTTAATACATTGCTTCAACTTATTACTTTCATTCTCTCAAGGCAAATGCTTGCCGTCTCCTAACGAAGGGCATGTTGTCACGATTATGGTGCACATAATTTGCTTTCATTAGGTTCCATTTCTGCGTAATCTAGGCTTGCATGTATTGAATTATTGATAACAGATTATTATTCTTAAAGCCTTAAAGGATAAAGTGATAAGGGATTATTTATTGAGTAAAATAGTCGTGATGTCTGTTCTTGCATGGTGGCAGTATTTTAGTAGTAGTTTGGTGACAGGACAGGGGGGTAAGTGGTGTTTGGTTCATGAAATACGCAGATGATAATATCTATTGTCTTGAGCTAATACATTCATAACATGTGGATAACTACCGATCAGACAAAGAATTTAGTATTTGTGAAGGATCAGTTTTAATTGACCTTGTTTTTGTCTTGTTTTGCAGGCAACTGTCCAAACAGAAGGAACATCTCGCTATTGTGTTTATGATTCTGATATTGCAACCGGATTAAGCGCCGGTGCATTTCTGTTTCTTCTGATTAGTCAAGTCCTAATATTGGTGGCAAGTCGATGCTTATGCTGTGGCAAAGCTATGAAACCAAGTGGAGCTAGGACATGGGCAATTGTTCTATTTATCACTTGTTGGTATGCAATTGCCAAGTTATTAAAAAGTTTATTTTATCTGGATCACTTGACCTGATTTGTAAAGTTATGCCGTACTATGATCTCAATTTGCGATCTTGCTGAGTTATGCCATTTTTTCCTTGTTGATTAACTCTCTGTATGTACATTATCAGGGTATTCTTTTTTATTGCTGAGGTCTGCCTGTTGGCCGGTTCTGTACGGAATGCCTATCACACCAAGTACTTGACGGAACATGCATCATGCCGAACACTGAGAAAGGGTGTCTTTAGGGCTGGAGCTGCATTCATCATCTTCACAGGCATTGTATCTGAGCTTTATTATGTTAGCTACTCCAGGGCCAATGATGGTCAGCCTTCATATGGAAGGGAAACTGGTGTTAGGATGGGGAATCTATAACTGATATAAGTTGGGGCTTTGGAGCGATGAGCTGGTAGTATACTGTGTAAACATGGTTCAGTCGAACAACATAACAAATAGGCAGCTAGAATTAGGTACTTGTTTGTTTAGAGAGACGGTGTTTTAGACATTGCAACTTGATTCATTTGGTTTCAGTTATGCAGTTGAGGTTTCCCTGCTGAAACCCAGTTATTTTCGTTATCTTCTGGCTCATTTTCTATTTTTTTACGTTATTATGGCTGTATCAAGTTCGTCGACAATTTTTCAAATGCGGTAATGATTCCCACGATGACAGATTGGAGGTAACGGTGTTGTTGCTCTACCATCATCCTAAGTAGGCACACCTTGGAGGAGTCGAACTCTTGATCTCTGATCTCAAGTTGACAATACACATTCTATTGCTTAGATTTATGCACACTTCTATCACTTAGATTTATGCACACATCAAATCGCTTGAGTTAATCTACCAATTCTGTTATCTTCTGCTCTTACACAATATGACAAATTGCTTTGAACCGAATTTTTTTTTTGAAGAGACTTTGAACCGAATTGATCTCAGTAATTTGAACGACCACTGAAATTGTGGCCGCTGGTGGTTGCTGCCCCATTGGTTTTGAAGTTTTCCCAGGAAGAAGGCCCATAGAAATGGGAACAACAGGCAAAACTACTTGTACCCAATAAGCATATTTCGTCATTGCAGGGCAGACTTAACCCCACAAACAAGGCCACATTCACTCCATTTCTAGCCATTACAAGTTGCTGCATTTCCCAAAAGATTGTTTCTGATTGAACATTTCAAGTCTGCCCCAGTTTCCTTTTTTAGAATCTCTCACACCCCTCCAAGGACGTTTAAGTGTAATCTTACAGTAGACTTATTTGTCCATTTGCTTAAAGTGGACCTTCCTCTCCACTATTAGCGATAACATCAAAATATTTTCAAGCCAAATAAGTGAAAACAAGAACTTATAACAACCTCTTAAAACTGGAATTCTTTTCTTTATATCTAAGAAGTTGACTAATTTTGAATATGCTTTACCTTAAACTAATTACTAAGATAAATGTCTTTGTGGGAATATTTTGGGATTAAATATTATCTATTTTCTTTCCTCCAACATGTGTTTTCTTTGTCGTTTGACTAATAAAATTCGCTCAAAAACAATATAATTACTATTAAATCAATCGATCTATTTTAACATAAAAAAACTTGAATGTTAAGAATTACGGTCAATATTTCTCCTTCCGTTAATGTTATGGCCAAGTTGATATGATTAAACCCTTTTTAGTTCTAGTTTTGCTTAATTAGGGGCTTGAGTAAAGCTGAATTCTTTTAAATCGACTCATGTCAAATAATAAAATTATCTTTATTTTAATATAACTTTTTAAGGGTATTTTGCTATCTAATAAGGACAACTCTGTGAAGTAAATTGAATACAAGGGGAAAACATAGAGCATCTCAAGCCATTAATATTTTTCTCCAATGGGATGAAATGGATATGCACAAGTACACCAGAAGAATATGCAACAGAAAACTCATTGAGGAGAAATGAAAATGAAACCTAGCAATATGTAAAATTAGAGAATCAAGAGAGGATGAGGAAGGAAGTTTGATTGTGGCAGAAAAAACTACTTAACAGGCAGAATGGAATGGTGTGAGGAGGACTTGATTAAGAGAATGATTCTGAACAAGTGGTGAGAAAACAGATTAAATCCCGCATCAAAGATATTGTTGTTCCGATATGCAAAAAATATACCTATCCACAAGAATCTTCCATCACATCTTTGTTAGCCATCACTAGCTGGACTTGACCCTATCTCCATCACTATCACCTCTAACATTACTTTATCCTTCCCCATCACATCATTTCACAATTCTCTCCGCATCTACATTAACAAAACCAACATGGAGCCCCCAATCTTAACCTATCACACACATTTAACATTTTTTTACTAGTACTCTAGTGGTCTCTAACGTTCTTGTTGGATGAAATTGTCTCTAATATATCATATGTAAGAATTAATTTAATAATATTGAAATCGTTTTTAACATTTCTGTTAAATTAAGTCAACTCTATACTTGCAATTTATTAATATTAAAATCAATTTTAATATTAATAAGTTCAATTTTTAACAAAAATAAATAAAATAAGTTATAAAAAAAACACAGCCGTCTCTAATGTTTCTGTCAATGTGCACGGTGGGGCTTAGTCACTAAATTAACCGGAAACTGAATGGCACTAAGACTTGCACAACCTGAAACTGAACTGAACTAAAAGGAACAGCTTCTGAAAAACAGTCTTTCAAAATTAGAATATACAGCATACATGACCTGACAAACAGAAAAAAAATGAAGTACATTTAAGACTGACATTACACATGCGATCAAAGGCCTCCATCACCATCAAACACCAAATTGTATCCCTCCGTGTATTTTCAGCTGTTGTAGTGGTGAATGAATCTTGGCTACTGCCGAACAAACATGTCATGGTGGAAAGTAAGTGTCTATATGGTCACATCCAGCACGTCTTGGTAGCCTCCGACTCGCCTTTTTACTGACAAAAAAAACACCAAATTTTTCAATATCAAACAACTCACAAATTTCAGCAAAAAAAAAAAAAACTCACAAATTAATCTCCCAAAAAAAAAAAGAAACATAGAAATTTATACACACTACTCATAATTAATTAATTAACTAATATTGTTAATGACCTTGTTCATCATGGTTTGATCTCAGAACCATCTCATGTTTTATTGGGATCAGTACTTGAAACTAAGGATTCCATATCATCCCAGTTCCAATAGCTTGTCATGTCTATGCCATTTGGAACTTGCCATTCTTGTTGATGATCAAAACAGAGCTGGTTGATGTGGGGAAGATGGTGGTTATGGTTGAATCCTCCATAGCTTCACTAGTACTCAAGAAGTCGCATAAACCTGAGGACTGAACTGAGGTGGAACATGGATTCGCATCGAAACAACTTGATGATAAGCTTTGAAAACCAAAGTTCAAACCTCGATGAGAAAAACTCGAACCCAAAAACCCAACATTGTTGTTGGTGCCATTAAAGGGTGAAGCACCAATCAGTGCCTGATAATTACCAAGTGCTGTCATGGAAAGATTTTGTTTTTGCTGTTGGGTTTGAACTGCCATCTGTGAATTGACTCCTTTGATGATCATGTTGGTAGTACTTTTTGTTGAAGTAGCCGATGTTGTGGCTTTGTCTGTGTCATTCGTGTTACTGTTAATTGTCTTTGAAGTTTTGAGCCTCTTGTTTTTTGTACCACCACCAACAAGAACATTCCTGAGAGTTCCACCTTTAGTCCAGTGCCTCCTGCAAGCCTTGCAAAAATGTCTAGGCTGTGACTTCTTGTAATTGTTGTAGTAAC
>CAODLS010795729.1:0-22495 GCA_948243855.1 Flueggea neowawraea | reverse complement strand
CTATTTTATCACTAAGTTGGTTGAACAACATTGTCATTTAGTTGAGAATAGTATTGTAATCAAGCTTTGTTTGTAAAGATTGAGAAAGAAATAGGTTTGCCTTGTTTGTTACCTTGAAAAATAAAGGAGTGTGGTTTTCTTATTTTGACCAGCAAAAAGCAAGGTGTAGAAGGTTGTCTTGTGATCCTGAAAAACAAGAGATTGTAAACGGTTTACCTCCGCCCGAAAGTGAGGAAGTATAGTGGATTCAAACTCTCTAGTGAGCTAGAGGAGTGGACGTAGGTCAAAGAGGACTGAACCACTATAAATATTGAGCTTCGTTTCTCTATCCCTTACTCTTTTTTTATTATTTATTAAGTGGTAGTGTTTTGGATTTAGCTACTGTTTTGATTTGAGAATATTTGCAAAAGTTTTCAAAAAGGTTTTACTTTTAGCAAGAAATCCAATTCATCTCCCTTTTGGATTGCCATATTGGGATTTCACAAACAACATATAAATAAGATGTCTTGAATTTGAAAATACGAAAAAACATCAACAACAAATTAACAACATACCAACAACATATAAACAAGATGCCGTGAATTTAAAAATACATAACCGTAAATTTGAAAAGTCACACGCATACTGAAGAAATATTGCAAAATGTATCTGTAATAACCGTACCCTGTCTCTACAGAAGAAATATTGCAAATTTTTGTAGTTGTATCTCGTAATTACCACAATAATATTACAACTCCCACTCTCATAAACCCAAAGCCCAAATTACACATTTTAGTTAACTAGTTTAGAATTTGTGGTACTAAATAATTAAGCTTAAAGGCCAATTTATATAGAAGACACTTCTTATCAAATTTACACTTAAACAATGTGGGAGAAATATTTTCTCTAAACTCATTCTTAACTAATGTGGGATTTGGAGAGTTATCTTAATATGAATTGATGTACATAAATGCTGAAGACAATTTGAAAGAAATGGGTAGAAGATAAGAAATTTATGCTAAGTAGTTTTGTGCATGCAAATATGGTTTCATGCACAAAAGTCAAAGATGCGTTTGCAAGATCATACTCATGCACACAAAAATGAGTCCAACAGAAATAGAAGCTACTAGAACTTGAAGTGTAAGTTTTACGCATGCAAATTTTTGTTTACGCGTAAAAAATTTTTATAGCGTATGCAAGACTTCTCTTACGAACACAAAAATGAACTTGGGAGAAATAGAAACTACTGGGACTTAAGGGACCAATATAGCCTACGCAAATGGAACTCACGTACGTAAATGGTTCAACTGTTGCATGCGATAACCAAGGACTAATCTGGCACAGACTTAGTTGATTTTATGAGCCTAAGGCAATATTCGAAAGTTAGATTTTCAAGTGTGGAACTTGTGCAGACAACTCAAAAAAACGAAAAAGAAGAGAGTTTGAATTCTAACACGCTCAATTTGAAAAAGGTAATGCCATCGGATTTTTTCAAGTCCAACGATCATATTAGGAAACCTTGCGCATGCAAGTTTGGAGGTTGAAAAATGTCGAGCTTACTAGAATCAAAATAGATATTTTGACATACACAAGAATGGTTTCACAAACGCAAGTTAGAAAAGGATTTTGAGGGTATGCACGGAAGTTTGAAATTGCCACATAAACCGGTAATGTCATGTGCATTAAATGTAAAGATTTGAGACTCACAATGGCTATAATCTGTCTCATCACGACTCCGAATGCTGGAGGAAATATAAAAACAAGCTTGAGAGGATAGAGAAAGGTCGAACACTCCTACACTTGTTGCAACCAATAACCAAGCATCAAGGGATTCGTGTCTCTGTTTATTATTAAAACAAGTGAACTAGTTCTTCAACTAGCATTTCTATTGCTTGTATCACTAGCATTAATTCAACTTGATGAGTGAATTTATTCTATTCAAGAGTGCATGTGAAGTTGGAGATCAAGAGTAAATTCTAGGTTTGGTTTATTCTTAAATCAAAATTGAGAATTTGTAAGAGTTCTTATTGAACTTAGAAAGTAAAGTTGTAAGAAGTGTTCCAAAGATTGGGTGATAGTGGGAATTTTATATATTGAGACTTGATAATAGATGTAGACAAGACTTTGGTTGCACTACTTTAAAATTTGGTATCCTTTGTTTCTTCTCTTCTGTGCACTCCCCTATCTTGCAAGAAAAGATCAAAGCTACTCAAACCACACTATTCAACCTCTTTTCAAGTATGGTGTTCAATTCAATTCAGCATCAAACTTTTTTTTATCTTCCTCATTTGTTCTTCAATTTGTGTGGTTCCACTAATTTTAATTTTTTTTATACAAAGAGTGAGTGACACATCCGAGATTAGATCATTAACAGTTTCTCCTCTCTTATAAGTGCCTTCTTTTGGTAACTAATTTTAATTTTGCATATATACAATATTCGACAAAATGAAATACATACAAGCTGAAAAAATTTTGTTCAAAGTTTTTTTTCAATCTTATTACTTTAAATTTTTTTGTTGTTCTCTATACAAGTTAACTATTAATGTTACTAATTAATGTCCGGTAAGTTGACTTGTTAGTGGAATCCAAATTGTGTCGCATTAATAGTTTGCTAGGAATTTGGTTAATTGAAAATTTTGATGAATTCATAAGTAAGTTAAAGTTTTTTTAATTGAAGTAAAAAAATTAAAATTTAGCGAAAATACAGAAAACTGCTTATGACCAAAAATATTTTGTGTTTTTCACCTTCAAATATACTAAACAAAATGTGATTTGGAATGTGCTGGCTTAAGACCGAAAATGAAGTGATAGATTTGTTTTATCATGTAGAATCAAATTGGGGATGTTGGTAACACAACATATTGACATAGCATATAATATATTTAACATATTGTAATTCTCGAAATACATGCACTGTTTCAGTTTTTTCACTATACAATCTATCAATATGCAATCTGCATTTATTATCTGCTACTTAATTTACCAAAACCAAACACCTCATCAATCGGAGCTTGGAGGACAGAAGAACCAAATGAAACAAATGGCATATGAAAATAGGAGAAAAGAAAGAGTACAAATGACAATATATGCCTAAATTCAGGGATGGAATGTGGGAGGGGGGAGGGGTTGTCCAGCAAAGTCTGATGACGCTTCCAGCGCCGTCAAGATGCCATACATGTAGTATGGGGTCCCGCCGAAAATAGCAAAGCCCCCCTTAGGCCGCCATGAGTGGTGAGGCCGTGAAAGGGGTTGAAGGATGGACATTTTTAGATTCACAGAGCCCATAATAACATATTACGGATTCATAGACCCAACTTTCAATATTTGACAGAAACTTCAAAATTACGAGTGCTAGAGTACGAAATTTTGTAAATTACATTTTTGTGTCGACAAATTACATTTTTCCGGAATCCTTTAAATTTTGTTTAAAACTTGTTTGAAATTTGTTTAAAATCTGTTCATTTTTTGAACTTGTTTAAAACTTGTTTATATGTTATTTCTTCTTTGAAACTTGTTTATATGGATTTTATATGTTGTTTCTTGTATAAAACTTGTTTATATGTTGTTTCTTATTTAAAATTTGTTTATATATTGTTTATTATTTATTACTTGTTTAGAATTTGTTTAAAATATATTCATTTTTTGGACTTGTTTAAAACTTGTTTATATGTTATTTTTTGTTTGAAAACTTAAATATTGTTTATATATTGATGATATCTTGTTTATATGTTGTTTATGACACCCACATATCTTGTTTATATGTTGTTTACGACACCCACATATCTTGTTTATATGATGTTTATATGTTGTTTCTTGTTTTAAAACTTGAATATTGTTTATATATTGTTGATATCTTATTTTTATGTTAAAAACAACATCTAAACAAGTTATGAGTATCATATAAACAATATATAAATAACAAATCAACAACATATAAATTACAAATTTATTTATATATTGTTTTCAACATGTAAACAACATATATACAATATATAAATAACAAAACAACAATGTATATCTTATTTATATGAAGTTGTTTATATATTGTTTCATGTTTAAAACTTGTTTAGAATTTGATTAAAATATGTTCATTTTTTTCGGACTTGTTTAAAACTTTTTTGTATGTTGTTTATATGTTGTTTTTTGTTTTAAAACTTGAATATTGTTTATATATTATTGATATCTTATTTATATATTGTTTATATGTTGAAAACAACATCTAAATAAGTTATTAGTAACATGTAAATAATATATAAACAATAAATCAACAATATATATATTAAAGATTTATTTATATATTATTTTCAACATGTAAACAACATATATACAATATATAAACAACAAAACAATAATGTATATCTTATTTATATGAAGCTTATATGTTGTTTATATGTTGAAAACAACATATAAACAAGGTACCAACAACAAATCAACACAATATAAAAATTCAAATTTGTTTATTTTTTGTTTTGAACATATATAACACATATAAACAAGATATCAACAAAATATAATGACATTTAAACAATATACAAACAAAAAATAATATATAAATAATACATAAACAATATGCCAACAACATATAAACAACATAGTATGTTCGTACGGAATAAAAATTCATGTCTGTGAATCTGAAAAGTGATGCCCATACAGACAAAATATTAGAAAGTGAATCTATAATAAGCACAAGCAGGCGGTGCGAAATAAATATTGGAAATTTTTCATAGTGAACCGCATAATTACCACTTAAAGGACAAACGAAGAAGAAGAAGAAGAAGAAGAAGAAGAAGAAGAGCAAGACATTTTTTTTTAAATCTTAGGCTTGAAACAACGCCATTTCAGGTCCAAGGCTTATTTTTTTAACCCATTGACTAAAATGATGTCCTTTTAATCCCTAAGTTAAAAAAATTAATTCTGTTGGAGAATTTTCCCGAGGATGCCTTGGTTAAGTTTGGAGAGCGGAAACGAGTTGGAGTGAGGCAAGAAAAAACAACACCAAGATTTTTATAGTGGTTCGGTCAACCATGTCTACGTCCACTACCTAAGTCTCACTTAGACTTTCCACTAATAACGGAGATTGATTACGGCTCAATCCAACAAAGCCTTACATCAAGGTTGATTGCGGCTCAAACCTCCAAAGCCAACAAGGTTGATTATGGCTCATACTTCCAAAGCCAACAAGGTTGATTACGACTCAAACATCTAAGGCAATTACAATGTTGTTTTCCATAGGTTCACAACCAACCTTCCCCACACTCTCAAAGTGTTTACAAAAACATTTACAAAAATGAAAGCTCTATGCTAGAGTACATGTGTTGACACAATACTCTTGATTTTCTCTCTAGCTTGAATTTGGTGTTTTGGGGGTGATGGAATGATGAAAACGTTTTAGTCTTGAAAGCATATGATCATCCACATTTTTGTGCCCTTCCTTGATGTATCTATAGCTTTTCCAAGCCATTTGACCGTTTGTGTTGAGAAACTAGCCGTTGGAGACTGTTTATAGCCGTTGCAGCTGTCTGTGCCACTCTCATGTACGTCACGCTTTCCTTACGTACGTTATCTGGGTATTTTTGCAGCTTACGCACATTTCACACATTCTTACATACGTTGATCATGGTTCTTCATGATTCACGTACGTTGCATAATACTTCACGTACGTGTGTGTCACTCTTACATACGTAATCGTTTCCTTACGTACGTTAGACACCACTTTCAATATTCCAGTGGCTTCTGCTTGTCTTCACGCCTTCTCTAACGTACGTGACTCTTTCTTGACGTACATGAGGCCTTTGTTATGTACATTAAACTCACACTAACGTACGTTAACTGCATCAGAGTCTTTGTTTCACAATTCCGAGCTTTCCAATGTTTTTTGCTTCAACTCAAATGTTTTGCACATCTTCAAAACACAAAAGAAACTTAATGTTGATTACCCTTGATCCAACAAATTCTGGGGCCTGAAACGACGTTCAAGCCCTAGGTTTTAATAAAAAAAAGAGCGATTTCTTATTGCATAAGAAAGGAACACCGACGTTGGTTAAGAAAAAAAATGAAAGGGAGAGGAGATTGCCACCACTGCTGCGCTTCACCATCGTCTGCACCACCAGCACCGTTTATTCAACTTCCGTCTGCATAGATCATCGCCGGCGACCTCAAGTTAATTTTCTAGTAAGTTGTTTTTATCTTTCTTTAACTTTAATTGAATTTTAAGGTTTGAATATATTGATGTTTGAAATAGTTGTTGGGAGATGTATTTTAGGGTTGAATTTGATGATGTTGATTGTTGAATTGTTTGAATTAAATTTATTTGAATTGAATTATTTATGATTTGGAACGTCTAGAAATTTATTGTACGAGCTAAGAAGCCACCAATACCAAGTGGTGGGTCTTCAAATATCCCTAATGAGCCTCAAAATTCTCACGCAAATATTGGTGAATCAAGTGAAAAAAGACCTTGAACGGAGACTAAAGAGTTATTTGAGGAAGATATTGTTAGTGATCTGGCATTGCGTAAACCCATCAATGACTGTAACCATTGGATAAGAGATGAAGTTAGGAGCACTTAAAGGTCCTTGTCAACCAATTTCTCATGATTTCCCACGAAGTCAATTTGGGAATAAATGGAGGTGTTTCCAAATTAATTGGTTCAAGAATTGGGAATAGTTGGAATGTAGTGTTTCTAAAGATGTTGCATATATCTTTTGGTGTTATCTTTTTAAAGGGGATAAAGGTAAAAGATTTGGAGAAGAGGTGTTTATAAAAATAGGATTCTGAAATTGGAAGAAGGATTTAGTGAAATTTAAAGAACATATCAGAGCTCAAGGAAGTGCACACAATAAAGCAAGAACATTATGTTTTGCTTTCAAAGATCAAAGGCAAAGTTTGTCACCAAAGGTGTCTTCTGGAAAGCAAGTAATAAGTGATGATTACCGTAATCGTTTGACAGCAAGTGTAAATATTGTTTGATTGCTTCTTAGATAGGCTTTTCATGGGAATGACGAGCAACATATTCATTACATAGAGGTAATTTTCTTGAAATTCTTGATTGGTATAGTTTGCATAATCCTAATGTTAGGAAGTTAGTTAAAGAGAATGCACCGGAAAATCATCAACTTACTTATCCTAATATTCAAAAGTAAATTGTTAGTGCTTGTGAATCAGAGATAATGAAAGCCATTAGTAGTGATATTGGAGACAAGTTCTTTTCTTTATTGATTGATGAGACTCGAGATAGTTCAATAAAGGAGCAAATAGCCATTGTTTTAAGATATGTAAATAACTATGGAGAAGTTATGGAGTGGATTTTTGGAGTTGTTCATGTTAATGACACCACCACACTTTCTTTGAAAAGTGGCATTGATAATTTCTTTGCTAAACATGGATTATCAATCTCAAAAATTAGTGGTCAGGGATATGATGAGGTTCTAATATGCGAGGTGAGCTTAATGGATTGAAGATTCTCATTTTGAATGAAAATCCATACGCAAGGTATGTTCATTGTTTTGCTCACCAAATCCAATTAACTGTTGTGGCTTTTGCAGAAGGAAACCAATTTGTGAATGGTTTTTTTTGAAGATGTGTCTATTATTACGAACATGATTTCAACTTCTTGCAAAAAGAAAAGATGCTCTTCGATAAAAATACCATGAAAATGCAGTGAAATGTTTAGAACATGGTGATATTTTGTCTAGAAGAGGATTGAATCAAGAAATTAGTTTAGTTTGGCTGGGTGTTACATGTTGTCACACGTTAAAACAATTGTCCATCTTCTAACTATGTGGTCCTCAGCGATTCAAGTGCTTGAGAATATATATGATGATGGAAGTGAATCAAAAGGTGAGGCCTTGCAGTTAGCTTGGTTGACAAAATGGAAAATTATGAATTTGTGTTTGTTGCTCACTTGATGAAGCTAGTATTGGGGTTGACAAATGGTTTGTCACAGTTCTTGCAACAAAAAGATCAGAATATTATAGATGCTATGAGTTTGGTTGAAAATACCAGAAGACATTTGCAAGATTTCAGGGAGAATGGATGGGATGGGCTATCAAAAGATGTCAACAATTTTTTCTTTAAAAATGATATTATCATTTCCAATATGGAAGATAATGTTCCAGATCACATTTGTTCTAGACGTGTTGGGCATGCTATAACATACTACCACCACTTTTGAGTTGAGATATTTTGCCAGGTATTAAATTATTTCTCTATTTACACTTTTGACCATGTTTTTGGAAATAAAATTAATATTATTCTATATTTTTAGGTTATTGACCATATTGGTCAGGAAATGGAGAATCGTTTTACTAAGTTAAGCACGAAATTGCTCTTGTGTATAGCATGCCTTGATCCTAAGAATGCGTTCTCCAATTTCAGTCTTCTAAGGTTAGTTCGATTTGCAAAACTATATCCATACGGTTTTTCAATGGCTGATCGAATGGAGCTTAAAGAACAATTAAAGATATAGATTTATGAAATGAGAGGAAATGAAAATTTTTCTAAACTACAAAATATTGGAGCTCTAGCTAAGAAGATAGTTGAGGTGAGATTTCACACTACTTTTCACTTGGTATATTTTCTTATTGAGTTGGTTTTAGTTTTGCATGTTGCAACTGCTACTGTTGAAAGATGATTCTTTGCAATGATATTATCAAGACATATTTGCGTAACAAGATAGGAGATAACTTTCTCACTGATTTTTTAGCGTTCTATGTCGAGAAAGATGTTTTCAGAAGCATTGATAATGAAGTAATTATTCAACATTTTCAGAACATGAGAATTCGCAGAACAAATTTATCCCCTTTACCTCTTGAGGAGAGACCACGAGCCAATATTATGGTACCATTAACAGTTCAACGATTAACAAATCTTAGTTGTAGCACTGCTAATATGTATCGTAACTCTTTTTTCATTATTTCTATTAAATTTCAATTTAGTATATTTTGAATTTGCTTGGATATATTTACAAATATATCAAAATTCCAATTATTATATATAGATGGTGCCTCATGAAGCTTTGTGTGACTCTAAATTGAAGCATCAGTCCTAGTATCATGTTTCTCTAGCTAGCTAGTTTAACAATAATAATAATAATAATTATATTTATTGTTGTTGTTGTTGTGCTGGTTAACATTGTTCTTACGATTATCTGAAAATTGAGAAATGAAGGATTTAAGACTTGGTCAAGATTAAAATAAATAAAAGTACCCTGACCAAAAAACAAACAAATAAAAGTACGTCTACATTAGTGGTACTGATATTACTAAAATTACTTAGTAATTACTGCTAGTATAACTTTAAATATCATTGTTATACTTTAATTTTTTTTTGAACCATTTGAATTTCAAATCAATAAAATAATACTGACACTGCTAGGCACTAGTTAGGTAAAAGAAGAAGAGAAACATATGCGCTCTACCATAGATTGCCATGTAAGCATTTCCGACTAGTCTTTTAACAAGCTTGTTTAGGGATTCTAAGATTTAACATATAATATATAACTAGTAACAAATTTTTTAATAGTAGAAAAATGATGTAATTTAAAAAAAAATGTTAAATGCTATACAATATAGTAATGCATATAGTGCCAAACAAGGTCTTTCGATCAGCTTAAAAGCACGAAAATTTGCACCCTTAATCACTTGTGTCTCTCTATCTTTCTCACACTCCTAACATAAATAACATTTTGACATTAACAACACAATATGGCTATTCTTTGTTATAGGCTTGTCATATGGAATGTTGTCTTGTTTATACCTCAAAAGCTTCTTTTTCACTTTGCATATTACCACTTTGTACTCTACTTCCTCGCCACCACAATTGTCATCAAAATCATCAATTGAAACTGATGCAACCTTAATAGCATATAAAACCTTCTTAGTCATATAGTGACATATGCCCCAATTCCTTAGTGCAATGTCTATTATATGGAACTTTTATATTTTTAATATGCAACTTTTATAATATAACGCAAAGTTTAACTCAGCAGGATTGGCTTAAAGGTTCAAAAGGGACGGTTTTGATAGCAACCCTCCAAGAGGGTATTTCGATAAACTCAATGTAGCTCTTTTCATGAATTCAAGAGTGTATTTCCTGGTGTCACGTCCAAATGCTCTGATTTCTCCTTAGAAGGTCAAACATGTACTTTCTCTCAAAATATTTCACCTTTTTAATTTAAATTGTTTGGAGGACAATCACATTTAAAACACTTTTTTCTTATTTTTTCCATGTGGAACAAGAATTAGTGATATATACTAACTACACTAACATAATATCCCCACCAATAGCAACAAAGGCAGGACGACTTGAAAAAAGTAAAATCGAATTACTTAATTAAACAATTGATCTGATTTCTTTATCGAAAAAAAAAACTGATCTGATTTTATCTTCCTCCAAAGTAATGGATGAAACATGCAAAGAGCCATATCGGACTTGGAAACTTGGTCCCAACTGGGTTTCTATAATGATTATTATAATGAAAAGATGAAGCTGTTGAAACTTTAGAGCGAAACATCGTGAGAGACTTGTCCGAAGCTCTAATTTTTTTTTTATTTGGAAGAGAGGAAACAAGGCCTTAATTACATAGCACACATCCTGTTCAAAACACCACCATTGTGGTCATGTTTCAATGCATCTATAACTTCATTGAGTGGCTGAAAAAAACAATGCCAACCACGGGGAAGAGACTTAGCCAGCTTTGCCATGCTATCTGCTAGTGCGGATTTACATGTAGTATACTTCTCAAATAATTTATTCATGAAAATATATGATTTTTCTTTATTTTTAGATTTTTTAATGGAAAAAGTTTATATTTCTAGTGTTGGAACCCACTAAAGTTTGGTTTTGAAATCACATTGTATCCACCACAAAATTTGCCTTACTTAGAACACGATGAAACTCTACCTTTCCGTCGCGATTCATGAACGCCTTGATTGTAATCGTTAAAGGCCAGCTTGAGTTCACATACAATTGTCCGAAGTTCTTTAAGCTTGCCTTTTCCTCAAGGTTCACTTGCATTCTTGGGTGACCATAGTTTCTGATTAGTAGGACATGGGCATTTTAATTTGATACTCATTGTGATTTGGATGATTTGAGATCGTCTTATAAATTTTCGCTTAATTACGTTTTGCAATTGTAGAATGGCACATAATATGTAAATAGACTAATTTTAAGTAGTCTCACTAGATCTAGATTGAAATATGAAATTACAACCCAATTTCCGCAATTGAAGTGCTCCAATTTTGGTTTTTTTTTGTCAAATTCATTCTTGATATTTTTCTTTGTTTCTTTTTATCAGGTCAATAGACATGATGATTGGCTATATATCTCCAAATTTTAAGACACTTTTGTGCCATGTAAATGCACAGCAGTTGAAGTTCTTGCAACTGCTGTGCAGATGGGTTTTTAGTTCGGGTCGATCCGTTGGCTCGAAGCCAAAATGATGCGACAGATAAGTGTCAACTGTCGTGTTCTTCTAGCTAGCTAGCCAAAAGAGTTGTGTTGGCTAACGTTGCTGTTACAATTATCTACTGAACCGAGTCATCGAGGATTTAGATTTTTTTTAAGAAAGTCATTGCTGGATTTACAATTTATTATTGAAATTAAATTAAATAAACGCAGGTCTAAATTGGTATTACCAAAATTAATTGGTGGTATTGTTCGTTTATGTAATATTGGAAAGCATATTAATTATTCAAGCATTTTGCTCTTTTTAAAAATATATATTAATAATATAATGCAATATGTTGCAATCTACTTACAAACCGAAACATCTAGTAATTATTGCTGATATAATTTTAGTCATCGTTGATATAATTTTAATTATTATAATTTTTAGGGCTAATTACATTAAAATACCCTTTAGAAACCAAAATTATACACGTATGTTTCCGCAATTTCATTTCCAAGCACGTCCTTTTGCTTCAGAATTTCAAATTTTGTACGCATTGCAATAAGGACCACGTGGTGCTTTTTTTTTTTTAAATTGTCAAATAACTCAAGTGGTAACTCAACAAATTAAAAGGAAATATTTTAGTCCTTCGACAATAAAAAGTTTGTGCAACACCACCTTCAATCTTCATTGTCAACATAACTAAACGAGATCTCTTTGGTCCGACACATTCTTATTACTGATACTCATGTATCTTTTTTTCCTTCATCTCTATTGTTTTCTTCATCTTTTCATTTAAATTTCATTTTGATAATTTAATTATAAAAAATTTAAAAACAATCAAATGTGTTACACCCAAATCCCAATTTCTCTGATACCACACCATTAAATAAATTTTAATTAAAATAACTAAAAATAAATTATCAAATATTTCTCTTAAAATTTTGTTAAAACATAAATCTAACTATATGGAAAGAAAAAAAACACAAAAAAAAGCCAAATCAAAATTAGAAAAAGCAATAAAAAATATATCAAATAAAAACTAAAATCTACCACAAAAATAATTCAGCTTATCAATAAAAAATTGTTACTCAAAAATAAAAAATTGATACTCGGTAATATTCATGATATTTTTTTTGTTTTTACAACATCCTTATTTTTTCTGGTCATGTGTAAATTCTCAATTTCAAATGACTCTTGCACTATTCACTCGCTCCTTTTTCCTACACAAAAGAATGCTTATAACTTATTCAAAACAAAATTATAAAAAGGTAAAGGAATGCTTTAATTTTTCAAAATAACTAGTACCTTTGGAAGAAGCTCGAAATTTGAAATACTCTTACAAAGTCTAATTGCGAACAAACTAGTTTTCATTGCTTTTTTTTGTGTTCCGCTTGAATTGTATACCCTGCAGCAATAAAAATTCACTCTCCAACAAAGTAGTCCATCTCACGCCAGTATCCATCTCAAGCGTCTCACCACTTTATTTGTTGATAAAAACCATACCACCCAAATCCCAAATTTTCTAAAGGCTAATTACATAACAATTCTCAACCCAAAAACAACCAGAACTCAACCGAAAAATAACCACTGACCAACTAAAACAAATTAAGTGAAAATCAACAAAAAAACCCAGAAATCAACCAAAAAAAAAATACTAACCAACTAAAGTGAATTAAGCGAAAAATCAACTAGAAAACAACTAGAAATCAACCCCAAAACATCCGCTAACCAAATAAAGCAAATTAAGAAAAAAAAAAAAACCAAAAACAACTAGAAATCAACCAAAAAATAACCACTAACCAACTAAATCAAATTAAGCAAAAAATCAACAAAAAAACAACCACTGACCAAATAAAACAAATTAAGCAAAAAATTAACTAGAAAACAATCATAAATTAATTGAAAAACAAGCATTAACCAACTAAAGCAAATTAAGAAAATTATGCAAAAAATCAACTAGAAATCAACCGAAAAATAACCACTAACCAACTAAAGTAAATTAACCAAAAAATAACCAAAAATAACCAAAAATCAACCAATTTATTTTATTTTGACTTTTAGTTGATTTCATGTCTCTCTCCCTCTCCAACACAAAGTCGTTGGCCTCCCTAAGAGAAGAAGATATTTTGTCTTCTTGTTTTATGTTCGTGATTCATTCGGTGGCATCTAGGTTGCGGGTACATATCATGTGCTCGTCACCTAACCGTGATTTATAGCATGTAGAGACTAACGTTGCCTTGCTTTCTTGACATTCTACAGATTCATATTATGTTGCGCGCCAATCGATGTAGACTTGATTCCCTATGCTTTATTTACTATATTTCTGTATAGAATGCTTTTAATTTGGCTTTTAGTTTATTTTTTGTTGTTTTTACATTTACATATTATATATTGTTATTGAATAACAATCTATGGATAGAATATCAATTGAAAATTAAATAAATAATAAATAATAATCCATGGATAGAAAATTAAATAAAAATAAAAATGAAAAAATTATGTGAAGACAAAAAATTCTGAATATGTAAAAAAAAAGAGGATATTACACAGTTAATGTCATACATAAAAATGGTCATTTAAATATTATTTTTTTATTTTTTAAAAAAGTTACTATTTTATAGGCATGAATTTGTTTGAAGCCATGCATGAAGTAGATAAGTCATGCATCATGCATGAAAGTGGTCATTTGAACATCGTTTTCTATTTCTTGAAAAAAGAAAGAAAAATAATGTCATTTTTTTAATAAGTAAAAAAAAAACATAAGTGCTGCAAAATGTCCTCAAATCACCGCACGTCTGATACTAATATTAGTGGTCTGCCAGACCGACAATACAAATGCCTTTTATATTCTTTGAACTAAAAAGCGAAAGTTAAAATCAATTATTAACCGATTGACGTATTAAATATTAACGTTGCCGTAATAAATATTAACTTTTGGCATAATTTCAGAAACCAATCATTATTTGTGTCATAATCCATTTTGAACTATGACCAATGTACAAGATAAATCGAACTGGAGATCCAACTAATCTCGCACAAGTCTAAAAAAATCAGACGTTCTACCCAGTTTATTCATTTTGAACATTTATCAATCTAAAACATATATATATATCTATATATATGTATGTATACATACATATATATGTACATACATATACATATATATACATATGTATATATATGTATATGTATGTATACATATACATGTATGTATATGTACTATGTGTATATATATACACATACATGTACATATACATACATGTATATGTACGTGTGTGTGTGTATATATATATATATATATATATATATACCAAAATAGTAATATATCAAATATCATCAAAATAACAAATGGGAAAATCAGTGTAAACAAAATACAAAATGACCCAGTAATCCAACAGAATTTCAGTGTGGAGTTCTACTGTAAAATAAACAGAGTCTGACCAAAAGGGCACTCACGATCAACGGGCGCCTTACTAAGAAACAGGATGCTGGACGGTTGTTAGATGCCGAAAATATGCCTGAAAAATATTAAGAGGAGGAGGTGAGTAAACTCAGTGAAAGACAACAATCTAGATCGCATTATACAAGCATCACAAAGACTGTTTTGAAAACGTTTTCAGAAAATACTGCGTGCACGTATATAATCAAATGCAAATAGTATACACTTGTTTATGTAGATAGGAGTTCAGAAATTCATTTCGAAAATATTTCGCAGACAAAGCAGACATGCAAGCAAGCATAAAAATTTTCAGATAAATTTATAATAGAAATTCATACATACATGCATACATACATACATACATACTGTAGGGTTTCGATGTACATTATCAGAAGTTTAACACAACGGAAGCAAACAATTTTTCATCGAAAACCAGCCAAGATACACTCACGAAAAATCACAATCAAAACATAATAACAAGGAATAAATAAGTGTGTCGAATTTATACATTCTCCCTTGAGCAATGTGTACCGAATTTTAAATACCAATAGAGCCCGTACCGAAACAAAGTTAAGGTACCTTTCCCCCCGCCTTGATGCCAATGAAAAGGACTGCGAATTGCTACTCCTCTCTACGTTCACAACACACAAAAGCTAAATGGTTAAGGGGATGTGCTAGCAACAACAAAATCTGTCCAAACTAAACAGGGCATTCGGCTTTGGCTCTAAGCAAAGAGAATGATGTCTCTTTGTTTAAGCTATAACCAGAGGTTATTATGGAGGCTTAGAAGGAAAGAAGAAAGGGTTTTGCTTCTGTTTTTCCTTCGCAAATTCGTTTGGACCTAGAAGAGAAGAGAAGAGAGTTGTGTGTTGGAAGAAGAGTTTCGGTTTCACTTGTTTTGGCTGCCGAAATTGTTCACTAAGGAAACCCTAATGTCCTCCAATATATTCAGTGTTTTTAGGCACTTAAAACACCATAAAATCTGCTGGAATTAATCTTAAAAACCGGTCACATATCATGCAAAAGTAGTGTCCTAGTTTGACCAAACTAGCTTAGGTTTTAAGAGTCTTTTTTCCAACACAACATCTTCCCTTCTTTTTCTTCATTTAATATCTGATAATTAAATCAATGTCCAGGGCTAAATCCACATCCAATGTGGGCCTCCCATGTGGGCCTCATATGGCCCAAAATTATTTTATCCAATAAAACAAATGCCCCAATAAAAAGACGATTTTACCTTTAACTTAGTTTTCGATCGTGTGCGATCAAGTAGGTCTATTCAATGTTGGCAATGGGCCTTGGGCCTATAAATCATAGGCGGTCTCTAGCAAGACACTAAAATTACCCAAATTGAATAGATGTTAATTGACATTAACAAGACCTGACGTAACCTTATACGATCATTTTCCTCTCGATATCCTTATTAGCATAAGGCATTGACCTAGTCATCCTTATTTATTGCTTAATCATTTTCTTGACTATCTGGTAAGATTGATTATGTCAAATAAATGATGTCTCTTATCATTTCATTTGGGCATGGCCACGCACTACTCAATCTCTACGAATCAAGTGGCTGGTGATATCTTCTCTCTTTACAAGAGGGGAAATCACATCACTTCACTCATGTTTCTTTACGAGACTCTCCGTATACCCAATCATACTCATACTTGTCAACCAGTTACGGTCACATTAGGCATATGTCAAAGTATATGACAAGTCACCAAAAACCCCATAGTGATTTTAGGTTTGAGGATTCCAATATAAGCATTGCATGAGAATGACTTGCCATAATTCAGTATTCTCATTAGCGGATCGAATCCAGATACCTTGTTCCAAACTTTGTATCTATGAACTCTGATAGATATTCACTATTCATGACTCGTAGAATATGATCATCGCACAGAGCTTCATACTAGTCTTAGTTTATTTCCACTCTCATGGCTATAATCGACTAGGGTGTTTAGAATGAAATTCTTTATCACTTCCAGGTTCTACTATCAAGGTCCTCAACCTTGATAGCTCAAGTATCGAATATTCATTCATGGACATTTTATCAATCATATATGCACACAAAATAAATGAATGGTAAAACTAATGCCTTATATTTTTATTTCCAAAATAAAAGGTATATATACAATGAATTGGGGCTAGGGCTTACACTAACATGGGCTCCCTTCATGTTTTAGTATAGCTCTACACCGAGTTGTTGTTGGGCTACCGGGTCTATTTTGTCTTTTGGGAGTTTGATTATTTTGATATATTTTTACGATTTCATTTTTTACACTTATGGCATATGCATATATATATATCATTTCAGTACAAAATGTTTTATTGTTTATATAAATGTTTTGATAACGGTTTTTATTGAATAAATATGGTAGAGTTTCTGTACTCCTAGGGTTGTGCAAGTCGAGCCAGGCTCCCATAGACGGTTCGCCTCATACGCCGGTCATGACCGATATGGGTCGTGACAATAATGATTCTTTAAATGGATGACAATGGTTGGACATCAGATTGTTATTATTTGGATTGATGATACCATATATTTAGAGAATTTAAAGAATAAGAGAGAGGTATTGACCTGATGAGCTCATGGGGAGCTTAGTAATATTTGAAGGTATAATACGTTTGAGGAAGCTAGCGGATAAGTCTAGTAGTGATTGATGATGAGCATTGCTATACTCCAAAGAATTGCATATGTTTGAAATTTATGGTATCTTCTATTTGATTTAGAGGATATTTGATTTATATATATAAAAGAAAAGAATAATATTGACGACTAGAGTGCCAAAATCAATTGATTTGTAAATGATTGGAAATTAGAGAGAGGTATTGGTTAT
Organism: Flueggea neowawraea; assembly: GCA_948243855.1. Lineage (NCBI taxonomy): Eukaryota > Viridiplantae > Streptophyta > Magnoliopsida > Malpighiales > Phyllanthaceae > Flueggea > Flueggea neowawraea. Next base: position 4,845 of record CAODLS010795729.1, on the reverse strand, counting down.
AAACCTTGCATACAGTTTCGATATATGAAAATGAAGGTTGGTGCTAGGTATTTTAGGAGAGTAGTTTAAGGTTAAGTGACCTTTAAACTGCTATGCATTTTAAAATTGCATGTATTTACGATTTTAAACTTATTTATATATTATGAGTATTCCAACTATTTAAAGTGTAAATTTATTTGGTGGTTTTCGTGCAAATGCATTTCAGAAAATTTGAATTTTCTATGTATACCTAGTTTCTTCGATTTACTTAGTATTATTATTTTCCAAAAATTTTGTTGGGTTGAAATGATATTGGTTATGCATTTCATGAAATAAAGTGAAAGAATTTTCAAGTGAGTTCTAGAAAAAGTGATTTGAAATAATTATTAACTTTTCACGTTTTGACGATTTTGGAGGTTAACTTTTTGATGCACGAAGTATTTGCAAAAGGTATACAAGTTTTATTTTGAGACAAATTGCAAGGACTTGTTTTGATGACCTTGGAAAATTGTACTTCTACTATACAAAATACTTTTGAATTGTATTAGAAAAATCTGCTTTGAGAAACATTGATAGGAAAATGGTCACAACTATTGTTATCTCAAGGAAGGTGGCAAGTCGAATTGGTAAAGACTTGATGATGTAATTATTTTAAGGATTGACACCTCAATGAGGTTAGAATTTATGGAGTAAAGATAGGATGACAGGTCAAATTATGAGTAAATTTGAGGAAATATTTATGTTTAACTAATAACTTGGAATTTTAGATTTATTGAGCCTTTGAGAATTCGAATTCGTGTTATTTCAAAAGAAAGGCAATGGGTAAGTTTTGGAAGACAACACTTCATATGCACATTGGGAAGAAAAAACTTAGTATTTCTTGATAATATGACTAAGTAAGAATGTGATGAGCTGAGAAAAGAGTACAGATGGAATAACTCACATGGTTGAGTTGATTTGTTTGTGGAATTTGGATATCTAGTGATTTATTCTTTTAGAATGTTTATGGTAATTTTGATAGTGACGTTGTCCCTATTGTATACTTTGATGACTCTTTGGTTAAAGTTGGATTGGATTTGCAATTGAAATTGATTCAAATGGCTTTGTCGAAAAAATGTTTGTTCTGAAAATTTGGTATTAGGCATCGACAAAATGTGAGAGTGATGGTTAATTTCTCTGTAATGGTTATATTAAGGTTTCAGGATATGATTGAGTTTTAGGGTTTAGTTTGGATTCTGGCAATTCAAGACTCATCCCTCCGGGAGTATGTTCCATGTCGTGGCACTGCAATCCGTTGAGTGTGAAACTCAACGTGTTTTTAGGGGGCGTTTGCGCTCTATGCTTTCGTACATGCATTTCTTAGCCTTGCTCTTTAATTCTACCGATGAGTATATTTGTGCTTTCTGTTTCTGTATATGCATTCTTGGCAATTGCATCTACGTGTTTGCATTTTTGTATCATCTGCATATTTGTACATCTAGCCTTAAGTGACTAGGACGTTAGTAGAGTTGTGGTCAACTCCTCTATAATTGGTTTGGAAAAATTGTGATTTTTATCTTGTTGGATATTTAATTTGAGGAGGTTCTGGAATGAACCAAGTTCTTGAGTTATTTGGATTTTCAGTCATAGTTGGCAAAATATGACACGAGTGTATATATAATTGAGTTCAAGTGTGAATGTGGTGTCTGACCAGGAAATTCAAGAAGACACTTTTGAATGTGAAATTGGTGATGCCTGAGGTAATAATTGAGATCAGTATTTGTATAGTTTGGATTCTATATTTGTTTTGGAGATGAGCTACATCCTATTCAGGTTATAATACATTTGATGTATGCATTGGTCGGAACTTGGTTTGACACGAGGTAGGAGTACAGTATGAGGGAAGTAATTCAATGGTGGACGCTTTAAGTTTTGTTGTTGTATGAGGGAACAGACCTAAGAGATAGATGCTTAGTTATATTAAGTATTTGAAATGCGATGTGTGAGGAAATAGAATAATTATATCCTATACGTGGTGAACAGATGTTGGGACTAGGTATATGAGACGAATAGACAAGAATAAGAATAATATGTAATTATTAGATTTGTGGTAAATTCTAGTGGTGATTCCATTTGATGAAAATTATAGTTGCCTATGGTTAGATGATCAATCCTATTAGTGAAAATTGATGATAGTTTGTTTGGATTAATGTCTATGGTATTTTGATTTGAGCACATGGTGCGACTAGTTTGTAGATTTCAGTCTCGGTTGAAATTATGGATTGAAAGTGGTGTTAGATGGATATGATTATTATGGCGAACTACATTTTGTTTGAGGAACTAAGTAGGGAACGGTCTACGGTTTAGTCTATGTGGCAAAAATGATTATAACTTGGGATACTACCTGAATTAAATTATGAGTATATGAACTAACTAGTGGGTTAGTTCAGTTTGATTTGACTATGAGAATCTGGATATTTGAGAATTAGTTGAGTTTAGACATTGGCTAATTAATTGTATCTGAATCTTGGTTTTAATTTCTTGTAATCTCTGTAACTGGGTTGGACACCAAATTGTAAATTGATTTCAAATCACTTTGATGAGAGATGAGTAGTTCATGATTTGGTATCATGTAGTGATAAACATAAGAATAATACTTGGCTAAGTATAATATTTGGATAAGTATCATGTAGTGACAAACATAAGAATAATACTTGGATAAGTGTTGATTGATAATGATTGAGATCACATCAGTGATAATATATTGGCGATATCATTGGGACGAGGAGGCCACTTGGGAGGTCGAGGAAGAGATGCAGCATAGATATCCGCATTTGTTCGACTCTATTGATTCTTAGGTCAGTGCGTTTAGTTTCTGTCTCTGCACTTCATTTCTGCATGTTAGTTTTTGTCTCTGCATTCAGTATCTTTGTTTCTACAGTCAATATCTCTGTTTCCGTGTGTATTCATATAGGTTTCAGTATTTGCATTACCATTGTTGCCTATGCGTACGTTTGGCCGAGCGAGCTGAGTTTTAGTGAGTGTTAGCTATGCTTTGTGGTTAGGAGTTAAGGTCCTGATTTGGATTTTGTTTTGGAGATTTGGGATCGATCTTAGTTAGCTTTGTTTTCTTTCAAAATTCGAGGACGAATTTCTTTTGAGGAGGGGAGAATGTAATATCCAATATTTTTTGGTATTATTATTTTATTATTTTATTATTTTATTATTTTTGGATAATTTGGAATAATTTGGAATTTTATTTTTGGTGATTAGAGGGTAAATTTTGTGTTTAAGATATTAATTGGGTGATTAATGATGGTTAGGAGTGATTTGGAAGTGAATTATTAAGTGAAAATTGGTGGGAAATTGAAAAAAGAAAAATCTGAAGATAGGAGGCCGAATGACCAATCGTTCGCTGTCAGTCACTGAACTACACGTCATTTGCCGCTGGAGTCACTGTCGTTCATAGCGGCTCGCTGTCATCCATGTGGGTGTGATATCCGTGTCACCAGACGACCTGTCGTTCAAGTTTTTTTTCCTTCAGCATGCCAAAACGACGTTGTTTTGATCTGCAGATTTCTTCTTGAAACAGACCCGACCCTCTTCTCTTCTTTCTTCGATTTCTCCCCTAAATTCTCACTCAAATTCAACCAAATTTAATTCCTCTTGCTCCTAGAATGTTCCTCTACCAAATTTGAGCTATTTTCATAATTTTTTCATGCTTATTTTTGCTTAATTCCATGTTTTGCTGAAAATGGGTTTGTAACGAGTTAGGGTTCGGTTTTGGCTGGATGTTTGGCTTGATTTGGACTTTTTTATGTTAGATATGAGTGTGAGGAACATGGAGAAGCATCGATTTGGCTTGATTGATGAGAAATTGATGATTATTTATTATGGGTATTTTTGGTCCGAAAATTGTAATTTTGGTTTGGATGCTTTTAGGTGGTTTTTATGGAAACCAATGATGAATTTAGACTTTTGGGACTGATTTGAGTTAGTTGGAACCATTGCGAACATCAGGTTTCGCTCGGTTGGAGATTTAGGGTATTTTTGAAAATATTTTTTCGACGCGGGGACTTAGGTGTAAATGGTTGGTTTTTCTAGAATAATTGAGGGACTAGGACTGATATTTGACATCGATGGTCAAATTTGCAATTTTTGAAAATATTCGTATTTTTGCAATTTTGGGAAAATATGTTCTAGATTTGTAATTTTGGAAAATATTCGTATTTTTGCAATTTTGAGAAATTGGAGGTTTTATTAATAAATTAAATTATTTGGAGAATTTAATTAGTAATTCTAAATGTTTTGGGATTAATTATTAATTTTTGAGGTCTTAGGCACTAAAGTGTAATTTTACGAAAGTCGGGAACTAAATTGTAATTTTACATAGATTTTGAGTTTTGGGACGAAAGTGTTAGATCTTCGACCGAAATGGGTTTTCAGCCGTTGTTTGAGTGTCCGAGTCTGCATTTGCATGTGCACACATTTTGGTACAGCCACAGTACCAGCATCACATTTTTTGACTCTGTCTGACATTATTCTGTTTCAGCTTAGTTTGTTGTCCGAGGTGGTCAGTCATCCACCGATGTTTGTCACATGGTCAACTCTACCATGTGATATCTGAACCTGGTCCGAGATTTGGATTATTGGCTCGGCGTCCAGGTGAGTGAAATGGCAGCTTTAGAAACATAGGCTGTGTCTTCTAAATTATATGTTTTTGATATGCTAGACATTTTTCTGAAAATGGGATTAATAAATGTTTGGCTAATTAATAATCTGGTTATGTGATTATTAATATTTGGTTTTCGTTTTTGAAATGATAATATTCATATGGTATTTGAATATTTTTCGTAAATTACCTTTGTTTCAGATATTGAATATTTA
>CAODLS010795685.1:0-15421 GCA_948243855.1 Flueggea neowawraea | reverse complement strand
TTCAAACCTCTTATTTGAACTGATTAGAATAATGAAATTCTAGTTGATAGAGGATGTCGAATATATCTGTTAAGAAAGTGAGGGTTTCTGCAACAAAGGACGAATGTTCCTGATTGACGTAATGGAATCACATAGGCTATCCACAACGGGCTACCGTTCTTAGGCCCCTAGATCTGGACGTTTTATCACGTTTCAGTCTGGTAGCCCGTCTTTTGCAGGGGATTTGTGCCTGACAAATCAATTTTTTTTAAATCAAAATAACAGTTAGATTTATTCTAACGAATTAAAATAAAATTGTGTTTAGTGGAAAATTAAGTAGGTGTCCCGCAAGACTCTTAAAATAGTATCTGAATTACGGATGAAAAAAATTGAGGGGTTAGAAACTGAGATTTTAATAAAATAACAATAAAAATACTGAACATGTATTTCACGAGACGATTTTAAAAACCGTAAATTACGAGTAGCCTAACCAAATAACAACAAATTGTACCAAAAGAACAACTGAAGGAAGATATCAATGTGATATCCTGACCAGCACAGAGCTGATATTAATGTGTTTCCATTACGTCAATCAAGAACATTCGTCCTTTGTTGCAGAAACCCTCACTTCCTTAACAGATATATCCGTCATCATCTATCAACTTGAATTTCATTATTCTAATCAGTTCAAATAAGAGGTTTGAAATTTCTGCAGGCTAGCAAATGCATCCAGAAGTTATGGCGAGTCTTTATAAAAATCAAAACTTACGAATGCACGCCAAAATATTTAGAATTGACCATGACTTGCACGGCGGACCAAAAACAGCAATTAAATGCTTGCAGAAAATCATTCCAAATTCACCTAGACACACTATCGGAGAAAAAATTAAACAAATATTTAAAATATATTATTATGAAATATACAGAATTACAGATGCACAAAACCAAATCCTTAATTTTTTAATATATAATTAAAAAACATTTTTTAATTAGCATGAGAATGTGTTTATTTTTAAAATAAAGTGGCTGATTGGGTTGGTAATCATATCTAGTTTGAGAGCTAAAAGCCTTTGTCGATCTCACCAAAAGAAGTTGGAGGTTATGTAAAAAAAAAAAACGTGTTTATCTTCTCTAAATAGTGAATTCCTGGTAAAGGTAGTAGTTCTTTAATCTAACTAGCTCAACAATCGCAATAATTATAATTTTTTTACATTAATTAAAAATATATTTATAATATTAACAATTAAAATAAAATAATATAATTTTATTTTATTTAGCATGTTATAAGAATTCAAGTTATTTTTATATTTGTGTTAAATTCTTTGGTAATATAAATATATTATGTAGCATAATCTCTATGATATCTTAATTTTTTTTATTAAGTAAATCTTAGTGATAATTTTATTAGTAAAATTTTAATATTTTTTATGCTAAATAAATTTTAATGGGTTTGAAATTTCATTTTCTTTTCTACTCATACTTATATATCTCACGTCTCTCTTTTATATGATTTTTTTCATTTATTTTCTTTTTCATAATCAATCTCCTTTTCATGATGTTCCCTAAAAGAAAAGTACTAAATCTATTTTTGTCTAAAAATAATTATCAAAATAGACAACCATAATTGTAGTAAAACACATTTATATATAATAAAAATAAATTATTAACTCGCAATTTTGAAAACATATCTATGGTCTACAAAAAATGTAATTGAATGTTATATTAATGTACTAGATATGTAATGATGCGTAATTTTGCTTTTATGTTTAAAATTTGTAATTGCTAGACTTCTCTTCTAGTGTTAGACCAAGAAAACGCTGCGAGATTCTTTTAGTGATTTTTTTAATAAATTAGAATGAAGACAATTTTTTTAATAATTTATTAATTGTAAGGACGAAAAATTAAATATCACTGGAATAATGAATTAAGCAAAAATGTTGTCAAGTGTAAAATAGTAAAAATGCTATTTAATTGAAAATTTATTATTTAAAAATTGTGGTGCTCGTATAATTCAAACAATTAAGCAATTAGTACTTTTTAGAAAAGAATAAAATATATAAAAAATAAATTTATTTTATATTACAACAAATGAAAATATTACATCAGTATAATATTCTATCCCATTAAATAAAATAGTTAAAAATAACAAAAACTATATAAAATACTTAAAATATAAAATTTACTAAACCATTATTAAAAACTAATAAAATCATCAAATTATTTTACATTTAATTATTCATAAATATCTCAAATTAAATGCATAAAGTTGTAAATATTAAAATTAAAAAATTATTCATGTGTCACTTGTAAAAATAACTAAAGAGACACTTGTTATAAATTTGAGAAAATTTACTAACTATTATATATATATATATATATATATATATATATTGATTGTTTAGACACTCGTAAAATAATTAGGGTAGAACTTCTCATTGTGACTCGTCATTTGTTATTCTTTAATCACTAATTCGCGTACTTAAAAATTTCACCGGTTCCCGAACAAACACAAGAAATGTCAAAAACAAGTTACAAAGAAAAAACAATTGGCAAAACTGAAGAAAGGAAAAAAGTCAATTAAGTAAGGACACTGTTGCTTCCTTTTCTCTATTTCGAGTTAATTGCACTGATGGTACCTAAGCTTTCTAAAACGCTATACTAAACTCCTCAAAGTCCTTTTTGTTTCACAATACTCCATGAACTTTGATAATTGTTTCAATAACCCACTAAAGCTAATGTGTCAACTGCACGTGGGATGGTCCTCATAATCTGAACTACACACGTGCTGATGACATGCAGTTTTGACACTTCAACGAACAAAAGTTTCTTAAAGCATCTTCAACTGAACAAGTTGTTCCGACTTCCAATCCAAAACTTGAACAAAGCTAGTGCTTAATATTGGAACAAACACTCATTCCCAACCTCAATCCACTCTTCAACAAGAGCACCAACATCATCCTGTTCATTTGTTATTGTTCTCTCCACTCAAATCTCTTCACCAAACTCATTCAAATTCATTGCAATCCTTTTGTCCATGATTAGAGTTTAATATGCGATTGACAAACTGAAACACATACAACCCACCAAACAATTCTACGTTGCCAATAATGGGTTATGGATGCATTTAATCAAATAGTTCGGAAATATCTAAAAAATGGGAAATTTACATTGGAATTGTCCACTCGCTGAAGATGGAAAGAAGACGACCCACCAGTAGCAGTTGCAGTTCAAGACTCCAGCCCTCAAAAAAATAGAACCGGTTCAATTCAACCCGAAATTGAAGACCTTTGGGGTTATGGATTTTGCTTCAAATGAAGCAATGGATGATAACTAAACTGCAATTGCGTAAAATTCTCTCACAGACACATCAAAACCTCTAGTGTGTAAAGATATATAAACTGTTCTATATAAGTAATTGTTTGATATGATATTTGAGGCTCGTGTGTTCAAAGATTGTTCCTTTTTGGTTCAAAAAGGTGGAAGATTGATGGGTTTTTATTTTTTTGAAATGGGTAAATTTGGTTTGAATTTTTGTTAGTTATGAAGTTTCAATATTTATACTTCATTAGGGATTGACTATATATAAAGCATTTTTTGTTCAATAATCACTCAATTTTGGTGAAGTGTTAAAATTACACTGTCATCAGCTTATATGGAGTTCAAATTATGAGGGCACCACTAACGCAGGCATGGCCGTGTGTTGTATGGTGACATGAATGATGCTCTCCCATTTTTGTTAGTGTGTTTCACTGCGTTTAAGTGAAACACACCAAATAAGTGAGGTCTATTGAAAAAGTGAGATTTATTTGCTTAAAATAATTTTTTTTTTTGTTTTTTAATTTTTTTCCTTTCTTTTCTGTTTACGGTTTGGCCTTTTTTTTTGAAAATTTTCCAACAATTATAAACGACTAGTGTGGGAATTTTTTTTTAAATGAATTTACCACTCTATAAATATACATTTTTATCATATTCAACACTTTATCATTCTAAATTTTTGCTATTATGCATAATTTATTTTTATTTGATTAATTTCAAATCTCTTCCCTTGATAAATATATTTTTTTAATTTAAATATTTTTTATGATCCAATATTTTGTTTTATTTTTAAAAATTAAATTAAATAATTTATTTAATAAATATATTTGTTACTATTTATGTAAAATAAATATATTTATTATTATTTATATATTATAAATAAATTAAATAATAAATAAAGTAATTTTAATAGATTATAATAAAAGTTTACAAATTAAAAAAAATAATATAATAAATGAAAAGTTAATATAACAGTTTTATCAAATCTTAAAAGTTCTATTTCATTTATTGATGTTACGAGGACCAGCCCATATCTAGTTGAGATTGGCTTCAGTAGGCTTATTGAAAACAATTATCAAAGTTCAATGAGTTTTGTGAAACAAAAATGATTTTGAGGAGTTTAGCGTAGCATTTTAAAACGTTTAGGTACCATGAAGGCAATTAATTCCTGGATTTCTTCCAATCAATTCAACATCCCCTTCTCTGCTCTGACCTCAAAAACAATCGAAAATATTTGAGCTTTCTTCTTCAACTCTCTCCATCTCCCACCACCCAATTATGGGTCTTTCATTTAGCAGTAATAGAAGAAGACACAACGCTTATTACCACCACCATCCACCTCCACGGCCGCCTCCTTATTATTACCCCACCGAACCACTCTCTCTCCCTCCACCACAATCTCCTACTCCTCCTCCACCCCCACCCCCACCGGCACCACCACCACCACAGCAGAATTACTATGCAACCACAACGAACACAACCCACCGGCCCTCTTACCCGTACCCAGTTCACCCCTACTACAGTCCCGGGTCATACAATTCAAGCAATTATGGGAACCACATGGTGGGTAGGTTCAATTACCACCCTTTTTACTCTAATGGGTGGGCTCCAGTTGGGCCTGGTTTGGGACCATCCTCTCAGGTGATTCAGCCAGCTCCTTATGTGGAGCATCAGAATGCTAAGAAGATTAGGAATGATGTGAATGTATTTGAAGCTTGAAATTGATGAGCAGAACCCTGATCATCACTTAGTGTCTTTTGTGTTTGATGCTATGTTTGATGGAAGGTTAGTGATGATTTCTTTGCTATTCTTATTTCATGTTCGATTGGTGAATTGCTAAATTTGACCTATTTGGTTGGTGAAAGTAGTAAAGTTGAGATCTTGTTTATGTGAGTGTGTTGGGTTAGCAGTTTGTGACTGGAAAAGCTGCGATTAATCAGCTTGATGATATCTTATGGTTATATGAGTAGAATTTCGTGAATTTTGGATAATTGAGAAGTATAGGTAAAGAACAATTGAGAAGTAAAGATAGAATGAGTTTGACAAACGATTTCCGGATATTTCTCGTGTTCTGAAATTTTCCAATATTTTCCTCACTTCCCCTAGGTTTGTGACTACAACTTGTGCTAATGCCTTATTTTCATACTTGCATCCTTAACAACTATATACTGTGGCTGTTTGAATGATAACTAGAATAAGGATCCTTTGCACTTATTGTCTTTTTTGAAGTGGTCTTTTTGGATGTGAAAGCACTGAAGAATGCATCTGAGATTACATTTAACAAAAGCTAAACAAGCAAATGACAAGATAATCTGTAACTATTGCTTAAGGTTGCATTTTTCTTATCACATTTTACTGGCCTGGTTGTGGTTGGCTGTTATGAAACATAAATGATAATGAATTCTAGTAATTCATAACTCTTTTAGCTCCAGGTGTTGGGGGTAGCCCTTTTCTGTTGTCCTATTCTCAACAATCAGGACCGCAAAGAACTATATTAGTGAGTCAAAAGGTCAAAGAATAAAGATGGCTAAGCAAACACTCTTGTTACAAGGCATCTTGTTCTTGATTATCTTCAATATAATTTTTGATGAGTGCAACATTGCTTTTCCACAATAAGCCAAATAAACATCATTTGAAATGCTGATATATACAGTAATGAATTGCAGAAATAGCGTTCTGGTTTGAGAACATCTGCTTGGATGTTTTGAGTGTTATAAGTAGTGGGGTTAATCAGGAACAGGTGGTAAACTCCGGAAAGTTAAGATTTGTGACATTAACTGGTGAAGAGTAAATGTCCTCCACAAGACTTTCTTACTAGTTTTGCAGTATAAATGGACATTATGTATCATGAAAATTAGTTCTAGTGTGGCAATGGCCAATGGTTAATTTGATTCTTTTGTGTGCTCTTACAGAAGCAATTTTAAGCTTTGAGTTTGCTTGCAACTTGAGCTGGTTCCAGTACCTTGTAGTGAGAAGCTATTATACAATTCAATTCAATTACATTTTCGATTGCAACATTTGTGGTAGTAATTGTTTGAAAGCTTTGAATTTGAACTTTGTTGTCCTCTACATAGAATATGTCAAACAAGCTTTGAGTTTGCCTGTACTTGAGCTGGTTCCGATACCTCATAGTTAGAAGCTATTATACGATATAATTGACATTTGGGCAACTTACAGAAATATGTTCATTTGAAAATTTAATTACAAATACATGCCCATGACATTTTCTCTTTCTTTCGAAAGGACTGTTTTATCTTTCCAGACGCCAGATCTCTTGCTTCCTTGCGGGCCGTACGGAAACCCAAAAAAAAAACCTTTTTTGACCTTTTTTTCAATTTTTTGGCCCTTTTCAAGCTTTTTCACTTTTTTTTTCTAATTCAGCTTTTATATTTCTTATATTTTTCATTTTTTGTCCTTTTCATTTTTTGTTATTTAATCCATATTTTTTTATTTCTAATAAAGTTTCTTGTTTTTTCAATTTTTTATTTTAAATTTCTTTTAAATTTTAACTTAAATAATTCTTAAATAAATCATTTACAATAATTTAAAAAATATACTTAGAATAAACCTAAAATAAACTTTTTTTAAATAAAACAAACTTTAAAAATAAACTTAAAATAAATCTAAAATAAACTTAAAATAAACCTTTTAAAATTCTTGAATAAACCTTTTTAAAATCTGTAAAATAAACAAAATAAAAAAAAAACCTAAAATAAACTTAAAACAAACTTCAAATAAACATAAAATAAAATTTTTAAATGAGATGAAATTTAAAAATAAACCGAAAATCAACGTTTTAAAAACCTTCGATAAACTTTTCTAAAAATCGAGCAGAAATCCCAAAACCCTTACAAGAACCTCCATTGTTTTTTCTACACCAACCATAACAAAAATCAAAACGAAACCCTAGCAAAACAAACAACCACCGCCGCCTCCATCAACCAACCCACATACAATACAGATCTCCTCAAAAAGCAAACAACTGGATTTGGAAAGAAACCAGATCCGCAACGAAAACCGAAAGAAAAGAACCAGATGTGAACTCCCTTCACAAACCAGCTCTGGAACAAAAATCGAAAGAAATGAGGGCAAACCGAAACTAGAAACCGAAAGAGAAGAGAGAGAGAGAGTGAAGTTGAGCGGACGGAGACCAGAGAGAGAGCGTGTGAAGAGGAAAAGAAAGAGAAGACGGAGAGCGAGAGAGTGAAGTCGAGCCGGTGGAGATGAGAGAGTGAAGTCGAGCCAGTGGAGACGAGAGAGGAGATAAGGCCGAGACGAAGAGGGAGAGAGAAAAGAGAGGAAAGAGGCGGCAAAAATGAAGGTTAGGGCGAAATAGGTTTAGGAGGAAGGAGAATGAGATAGAGAGAAAGAAAATAGAGAGAAGAAAGAGAGAATAATGAGGACAGTTAATTAGAGAGAGAAGGAAAAAAAGAGAGAGACATTTCCGAAAAAGGCCAAAATCCATCCAAAATCCATAGGGATTAAGAAATATATCCGTCTAAAATGTTAAAGTTGAGCCTAGAATTAAAAAGAAAATGCAGGTGCGTCGGTTTATTAAAAGAAAAGGTATAAAGGATAGTGATAGGGTAATTATCTCAACATTTTCCATTGCAGCACTTGCTGGTACTAATTGTTTGAAAGCTTTAAATTTTGGGCCAATATCCTATGTGCTGAATTAATATTATATCCTGAATCAAATAAACATGCCTACATGTTTATCTTCAGTACCTATCTGTGCTCTTCAAAACTCTTATACATGTTTTTTTTCCTTTTATTCCCTAATAACAGAATTGCAACTTTCTACTTTGCCAAAGAAGAGCCTCATTGTAAGTTTGTTCCTGCATTCCCTGAAGCCCATGTGCCTGTGAGAATTCCCTTCCAAAAGGGTTTTGCCCAGAAGTTTCGTCAGCCTTCAGGAACAGGGGTTGATTTAGGTTTCTTTGAGTTGGATGATCTGTCAAAGCCATCTGAAGAAAATGCTTTCCCGCTTGTAATAGTTGCCGAAACATGTTCATCTGGTCATTTAAAAGATGAATATGTTGATGACTCTGTGTCAAACACTTCCAGTCACATGCAGATTACTCAAGCGGTTATTGATAAGAAAGATGGTGAACCTTTTAAAGTGAGAGCAGTAAAGCAGATTTTGTTGGTTGATGGAGTTTCATATAAATTGCATGATATATATGGAATAGGAAGCTCAGCAGCTGAAAACTTCGATGATAGTGACACTGGGAAGGAATGCGTGATTTGCATGACTGAACCTAAGGATATTGTTGTGTTGCCATGCCGACATATGGTAAGAAAGAGATCTTGTTTTTACTTTCTTCAACTTATATGGAGCTGATGTTTGATTGTCTGACAGTAATAGACTAGGCCTTTGTGCACTCATATACTATAACAAGGGATGCTGTTAAGAGTGATGTTGACACAATTCTAGCTCAATGTTAATTTCATGTGTAGTTTGTTAGTTAAAACCAGACACACGTTGAAGCCATCTTTCCGACCTCCAAGCAAGTCCATTCAAAATTTTGATTTCTATTATTGTGACAATTCAGTGAACCATCAGAGCATATCAGACCTAGAATAGAAAAGTTCTACTTCCATTTTATTATTTATTGTTGGATTTGTATCAAGTTAATTATTTTCCAGGAGCTCCTGTATTTACTTTTCGCTAATCCTGGGTGGTACAATTATACGTAAAGAACTTTTCTTTATCATCGTTTGTCGGGCTTGTAAATTTCATTTGCATTATCCTCATGTTGTATTTGTATGGTATCAGTGTATGTGCAGTGGCTGCGCAAAAGCATTGAGGCTTCAGTCAAACAAGTGCCCCATTTGCCGTCAACCAATTGAGGAACTTATAGAGATCAAGATAAATGGTGGTGATCATTGAGGATTCCTCCGCCAAACTGAATTTATGGTACAACTGTTGACCTTTCCTATTTTCGCCTTGTCTTTATTACGCTTAAATTTTTAGTCGAACATTTTCAGCCTTCTTTGGTTGTTGTAGTAGCTAAAGAAACCACTTTGTTGACTACATTGATAATTTATTTTCTTTCTAGTTGTGCTTTTTTTTCTTTTTTTTTTCAATTCTCTGTTGAATTTACACGTTATATCAGTTTGAAAAGGCCCTCTGCCTTCTTAAACAAAAAATTATGTCTGAGGTGGAGGAATAATCATTTCCCCTCATTGCAAGTCATGTTTGGAGCATTCAAGGTAGGCACCTAAGCAAGCTTTGCGACCCTTGGCTGAACCTTTGTACCTGTAATACTAGGATATTTGTGTTCGGATGCCTCAGATTCAGGATTGAATTTTCAGTCGCTCTCTGAACTATTTTTACATGCATTTCTTTTTGAGTGAGCTTGGATTTTCAAAAGGCAAGAAATATGAGGTGGGAAACTGTATAGGATGAACCTGCTATAAATCTACAGGTGTTACTTTTTTGCCTTGTTCCAACAGCCGGAAAGTGAGATTGAGAGAGAATATTTGCTATTGAAGGTAGCTTTAAAGTGGACTAACTGAGAACCTCAAAGCATATGTGTTATCTTTAGTGAATGTTACCTTTGAATGGAGTACAGAAAAGCTGTGCCCTGATACTAGTAGTTTCTTTTCTTTTTCAAGTTTGTGTTGTCTTTGCTTGCCGGTAAAGGATGTTGATTTACTCTCTTAAAACTGAGCTTGACTTGTGCAACAATGTCTCTTTATCGACTTAGCGCTGTTTTCTTTGGCATGTGAAACTTGAGTAAAAGTTTTAATGGTTTTAGAATGACTTAGCATCTTTGTCATTTCAATGACTCTCACTTAATAATCATAGGAGATCTTGAAATCCATTTTGTACCGTTTATGTCTCTCTTTCATGATTGAACATCAAGAACACTACCATTGCATATTCATCATTGACAAGCATGGTTTTGCATGGTGAGCAGTTAAAAAACAGATGATTGTGAGTGAATACGTGTAATGAACTTAGTTATTGGAACAGTCTCATCAGATCATTTCATTCAAAAATATCAAAGACCTGTGATCTAAACTTTATATATATATATATATATGAGGAGAAAAGTCAAATGCAATGCTTTTTAGGTGAGCCTGTCAAATTCAACCTGCCTTTGTTCACTTCTTTCCCTTTATCCACTTGCCTAAAAACAAATGTCAAAGTGTTGATTGGTACCAAATAAGTTTCATCAGTACTTTTTTGTAGGTGGTTGTATGAACCATTGCTTGAGAAAACCGTGATTTATATACATGCACTAATGTCACATAGCTTGCCACAATTTGGCCTTTTCTGTTTTTGTCCCTTTGAAGTTTTGTCAACAAGCAAATAGCTCCATTCAGCATTTAGATTTTGTTTTGCTAATTACCAGCTGTTTTGCATTGGAGTTCATGCTCAATTTCCATTATTACTTTCAATCAGTAATTAGATTATGTTCATAATTAGATTATATCTATAGCCCCTTTTGTTACTGCCTGATTCATTTGCTGCTGCAATTTTCTTACTGTAATGCATTTTGAGCTTTCACTTTCACATATTCGTTGTTTGCATGTCATCTCAACATATTTAGCCCTTGTTTGGTTCAGTAGCTTAACTTACATAGTGCACTTATTGACTACTAAACGAGCCTTATGCGGTGGGCAAAAGGAAATCGGTTCTTCTTTGATTCATTACCACCAATTTTCATATGGGTATTGTGCAATAAAAGGAAAAAAAATCTGATAGATCTATTTGTTCTGTTACTGTATCGATCCAAGATACTTTCTTTTTTCCAGGGTCGGTCCAAGGTACTAATTTAGAAATGTTCGCGTAAACATTCATTTTGGAAGAAGGTAGGTAGTTATTTACTTGACCAACCTGGCTACCGTCTACACTTCAAATCAAGGAATTCGTGGAATGATATCCTGAGAAAAGAAACGTCAAAATGATGAACCTGTTACAAATATATTGAAGACGGAACCGGTAAATGAGGTGTTGGAAGCTATATCTTATTAAACAAGCCATGACTTCTTTATCAAAATCTTTTACCATAATCTTGTTCTGGTAATTTGAAGTTGCTGTGGATGCTATCTAGAAGTTTTCTCTTTTGTCATTGATAATTGAAGAGGAGGGTTAAGCAGTACTCTAAATGGAGATTCTGGAAAAAAAAAAAATACATTATTTTATATTTTTCTTTATCATTTCTACATTTAGTTATATAGATAAAAAAAAAGGTGATAATAAAGAACTATGCATCCAATATCGTCAAATTGAACGCATATATTTTAGGTGAAAAAAACAATAAATAAGACGAAAGTGTGTTTCCATTTGAAGTCGGAAACTTGTCTACATTATGTGCCTCTATAATTGTTTTTGGATGCAAGCACGAGAAAAAATCTAGAGAGGTCTAAGAAAGACAGTAAATGGGGGCCGGCCCCATGTGAGCATAGTTCATTTCTATATAAACCTAAGATACAAATAAAATGGTTTCTTCTTCAATGTTCTTCTCTTATTCATCAATCACTATCCATACTCCATGTGATTGCTCATGTGTTTTCCTGAAATCATCTGCTGATTCTCTCGTACAAATAGTAGACCAAGTGTTTTATTTTCCTCTTTTAAATCATCCGTTCCACTTATCTTTATTTGTTTTGAATTATTCCATCTAAATTACTCCATTGAATTATCCAAATATTGTGTTTAACAACAATGTGGAACTAAAAAAGGTAAAGATCAATTTCATGAATGGTAAATCATTCTTAGTAATTTGAAAAATGCTCTCATGTGTTAATTGAGCACCCTATAATCAATTGGATTAGATTAATTGAATATCTATTACCAAATACACAAAGTAATAAAGGTGTCAATGGACTTTGTTTTGTTATAGTGACTTGTTTAACAAAACCGCTAATGAGTGTTGCAACCAAATCAGAATGAGTCTTTGCTTAAATTAGGGCATAAAAGCAAATGGGTTTAGGTAATTTGTCGCCTTTCAATCCAAGGTGTTTTTGGGTGTTAAAAGTTGGCTCTTGTAGCCACAAGGAGAACGGGGAAAGAAAAGAAATGGAAATCAAAGAGAGACAAAGAAGAAGGAGCTTCATGATGCTGTTTTTAGGCTTTTAAAGAGGGCTACAAGAAATGGCGTAAGAAAGAAGGGACTGAGGCTTCAAGAAAATAGCCTTCAAAACGTGATTTCATGTCCATCTCGAGTACACTCTTTGAGTTGCTTTCTTACCTAATTTTCCTTAAAGTAAGACATGATTAAACCAAAGTGGCTTTTGTTAGTTACATAACCTTATTTATGCCACTTCCCTTTATTTAAAGCCCCTTACAATATGATATCAGTTTCTCTTTTTTTTTATAGGACTTTCTTTTTCAAAGTTTAAATACTTATATGATTGATCTTAATCAATCTGCAAATATCTTCATTCAAATTGTTTCTCTCCTTCATAGGCAAGCAACAAATCTTGATACTGTTTAATGTTGAGCAGCATCTATAACTGCTTCTTAGCATAATTAAACAATTCAGATTAATCCTTTGTTTTCCAAATATTATATCTTAGCTTGGTATTTATAACTATAGTTTAATTTTAATAAAAATAAAATTACCAAAGTCATTCCAAAGCAATCTTTAAAACGGGCATGAATATGATTAGGGCCATAAAAAGAATCTCAAATAGCACAACACAACTGAACTGCCAAGTAGATTAAGTGGGTCATTACAATGAACAATTATTTGAGGTAATTTTCAATCCCAAAAGGGTATGGGTGGGCTCGTAACTTACTGGTGAAGTGCTAAACAATCCAAACCCAACAACAAAATTGAGACCCAAAAAGGATTGAAATCGAAGAGGGCATCCAGGTAATATCACTAGTAAGGGAAATGTATGTGACCAATGGGAGGAGATGACCCTAAAAGAACAGTAATAGAAGTAAGGATGCACACGGTTCAGTTCAGTTCAATTTTGTAGTTAAATCATCAACCGAGCTGAATGGTTCGATTTTACTTTCTGATCATCTACAGTCAAATCGCTAGTTCGGTCGGTTCGATTAGTTGTCTGTTCGATTTGGTTCGGTCGGTTTAAAATATGAATAAAAACTACATTTATAAATTATAATATTTCATCTCAAAATCTTAATACAATAAATTATTTTCAAATAAAATATTTAAAGTAAAATTAAATTCTAAATTAATATCAACAATACAAACTAAAATCAAATCCAAAATAAATATAAATAGTCAAATTTTCATATTCAACAAATTTTTGTTCGGTTCAGTTTTCAAAAGACTAAAACTGGCAACCGAATCGAACCTTTCGGTTTTAACATTTCAACATCTATAATCATTCATTTTTTTTAGGTTTTGTCTTCAATTCGATCAATTTATCGGTTCGATTTGGTTTGTTGTGCACCTCTAAATAGCAGTAGCATATACTAAATTAATAATAAAAAGGATAGGCCATTAAATAGGAATATTAAATGTAACACCCAATTTTGGGAGAGAAGATCTGACAAGAGTTCATTCACATCTTATGATAATAGTTATCAAAAAACACACAACAAAAATAAAAAACAAGTCTGAGCAAACCCATGGCCTATTTATTATTAACCGAACCCTTACCTCACACTTATACAAATACTCACTTAATTTCTTTCTCTCTCGATTTCAAACAAAAAAACTTATTTCTCTCACCTTGTGGGAGGTGGTCTGATGAAAAAAAAAAATTGTCTTAATATTTTCCACTGGATTTAAGACACATAAGTTTTTTCGATTGGCATCGAATATCTCAGCACTAATAGATTAACGTCAGTTCTTAGTGGGTGTCGTGGTAAGTCTCTCTAGGTCACTACCGAGCAAAACAACATTTTACGGCGTGAAGTATTTATCTGTATGATTATGTTCAACAAAAATACACCACTACCAGTAGTCCCGACTTTTTTTTTTGCTGACAAAAAAAACTTCTTTCTCTCTCATGGTTAAAAACAAGAAGCCAAGCCAAATGCCTCACATGGAATTGCCCCTCTATTTATTAATTGGCTTTAATCAAGTGTAAAAGAAGAAACAATGTTTATGCAAGTTACAAGATATACCCAATAATGCCCTCCCAATTTTAATACTGAAGCCTCACCACTCACCAGTCTTGCACCACACTCTCTCTTTCTCACTGCCGTTCTCCTCTCTCTCTCTCTCTCTCTCTCGCCCTGAAATAGAGGAAGCAGAGGCCAGAGAAGTTTTAATTTGCACCCACCTCTTGTTCAACTTTCTCACTTTCTCTCTGCATTCAAAGACTGAGCCTTGATGTTGGTGTGTCCATAACTATCTCTGCTCACAGACTAAGACCCATTTGTTTGCTCTCAATTTCTGTTTGTTGTTTTTACAAAAGGGACTAAAAGGAAAGAGGCAACATTATTGTTGTGGAGTGTTGTTGTTGTAATTTTTTTTTATCAGCTTCTGTTTCCTATATCTATCAGCCACCTCTTTTCCCTTTCTTATATCGGAGCCTAGTGTTTGTTGCATTTGAAGATAATGAGTAAAGAAGAGTTCTTGAAGATCCAGGTCCCCCCCCCCCCTCTATCCCTTCTCTTTCTTCATTTTCTTTGCTTCACTTCAGCTAGCTTTGCTTCTTCCCTGTTTTCTTTATTTATCTTTTTTTCTTTTTGGTTTAATGGTTGCAATCTCCCCCACAGTTCTTGAGTTAACTAAGTTCTGTTTTCTTGAAATGACACTCTTTTTCACTATGTTTCTTGTTGTTTGGACTGTTTCTGCATGCAGACTTGTGTTCTTAAAGTGAACATCCACTGCGATGGTTGTAAACAGAAAGTGAAGAAAATCTTGCAGAAAATCGATGGTATCATTACTCTCATCTCATCTTTTTTCTCTTCCAAAGTCCTTTTAGCTCACAAATTTTTTATTTTTCTTCAAGAATTTTTCAAATTTTCTTATTGTAGCGTTGTGTTATTTATACCTGAATGAAAGAAGCCTCAATTGAGTTTTTCTTGACATAATGGGTCAATTCAGGGGTTTTCACCACCAAGATAGATGCAGAGGCAGGGAAGGTAACAGTGTCAGGAAATGTAGACCCAGCTGTGTTGATCAAGAAGCTTGCAAAATCAGGTAAACATGCTGAGCTCTGGGGGGCCCCAAAGCCCAATAAT
>CAODLS010795493.1:0-16735 GCA_948243855.1 Flueggea neowawraea | reverse complement strand
CTCGAGATTCGATAACACCTAATTCTCGGAGATACGTCTGATTATCCTCAAGATCAAATCGGACTTGATTAGAAAGCTACAGTATTCCTAACGAAAACGGACGGAATATTACAAGAACCATCATTACTAACCGAAACCATGAAATGATGATCTATTTCCGCGTTAAACAAAGCAACTTTTGATGATCAACTTTAGGTTGATGTCTCATAAATTGGTGACTTATGGCCAAAACAATCATCAAATAAAATCACCCGCACGAGAGGTACCGTCCAAAAGTTAAACCATTAATAAAGATAACCACAACGGTGATCAAATAATTATGTCAAATTTTACTTTATCAAAAGGAATGTATGGGTTTGACAAATTAGAAAGTGAAAATTCAACATATTATGAATTGATGAATTGAATATGTGATCTCATGCTTACACAACAGAAGAAAATTTGTTTTCCCTCTTTTCTTGTTGTACAGGTTCAAGCTTTGTCTTTTTAAGTATTTTTTAAAGAAAAAATCTGTATTTATTCATTATTGACTTCACAAAAGGGAGATCAATTCTTATAATAATAATAATAACGAAATATTTGAATTTTCTTGAGATTTGAATCTAAGACCTTTTAGTCTCATATGTAGGGTGTTTACCAACTGAGGTATCCAATCTCAGTTTGTCTTTTTAAGTATTATTGATAACTTTTTGCTAGTGGAACCACTCTATTCTCTTAATCTTTTAAATTAATTTGTTTTAATAAATACAAAATTATTTTTTTTCCAATGAAATACAAAATCCTTTATTAGATCTGAGATGTTTTAGTTTTTTTCCACAATAGTTGTTACTTCGTCCAGTACTAGTGTTTATTCCTTTTTTTTTTCTTTTTGTCTCTACTCATTTTCTCTATCCGCTTTATGTTTAATTTCAGTTTCTATTATGACAACACATCTGCTGCTTAGTAAGTAAACAATAACTTATAAACCAGATTTTGAGTTCTAATATCATGGACAACAACTATAAAAAAATACCTCTACCGCTTCATCATAATCACTTTGCAACTTTTGTTAGTAGAATTATTGATCTGCTACTGTAAGCTATGTATATAATCCTTTTTTTATTAGTCAGTTAATTTTTATATCACTGAAAGTTTCTGTTTGTTTTTCATGATTGGAAATATGTTTATCTTGCCAGAGTGGTGAGTTGTTACTTTGTACCGATTCCATACGCCACACTACTCATATAAACACGAATGCTTGGCTAACGCCAAAGTGAGAAAAGAGCTAGTTTTTTTTTACATTAAAAAGGCCAGTAGAAAAGACTTCGTTTGAAGTTATCAAGTGGATGTCTACTCTTAACCATATCTACTAAAGCAAAGCTAATGTATTTATATTTATAGATATTGTTTCCACTGAACCAGTTTCAACATTATTGATCCAAAAAAAAAAGTTTGAACAACACTATCTTGTTTCTCATTAAAACCTCCTTGTTGGTGGTTGTTTTTTAGGTTAGATTTTTGCAAACATCCATAGACAACGACCTCATCCTTTCTTTCTTTCTTTCTTCTTTTTCTTCTTTTTTTTTTTGGCTTTTGTTAATGTGAAAAAAATGCAAAATAATTATTTGTTTCTGTTCATTTTCTCTTCCAAATTCAAACTCCTCGTCCAATGACAGTAAGTCTTTTTTTGTGACAGAATTTGGTTAGGTGAGCTTATTAGTTTTATAACTCAACCTATATACATATATGATCATTTTATACACCTTGCGTCATCCATTACATAGTTTCACAGTATGTATGTTATAATTAAGAATTGGAAGAGATGTTTCATATATTGTAAATATTGACTTGTGAATAGTCAATACAGTTTCCTGTTACTAACCCACACGATGATGTGTATAAAGAATAAGATAGCATGCATTGGACTTGAAAAAATATGTAAATTTTTTGTATCTTAATATTCTATTATAAATATGCATTAATTGATGAATCATTTATTTATCTGGAAGGTCAATAAGTTTGAACTCTTTTAATATGTGTTGTTTACATATCGTAAAGTTGTAGAGATTAGATACTATAGATATACAAGTGTGAATAGAAGAAATCTTATATTGTATAATTGTAGGGTAAAAGGATATATAAATAACAAGAAACCATAACTCAATATTTTAAAATTTTAGATAAAGATGTGTTGTTAGACTCTATGGTAAAATAAATACAAAAATTGTTTGAGCTTAAAAAACCATATATTTTTAAGCAGCACAAAGAAAAGATAAATTTCATAATCATAAAAGGGGCAAATTATGTGTGTTATGCATGCCACAAATACTTGTATTGATCTTATCATCATGGTGAAGACACATGATTGCTTATCGTTCCATGCACCTCACGAGTCTCCTCGTTACAGTTTCTTGTCAATAACCCTCTAGAATTTTTTTCTTCATAAATATGAGAAAATATATGCTTGACTTTGAAACTTACTAGGTCTTGTTATAATAGTGAATTATTACATTGACAAGTAGTGCATATGCCAAAATATTAATTTTCTTTTGATAGATGCCAAAATATTAATTTTCAGTAAAAATATTGCATTTGAAATATAAAAAATTAATCCTTTTTTTAGTGAAGTATATAATCAAATACGATATATGCCATTTCCGTTTTAATTATACAATATATAATCTTAGATCCGTCATTGAATGTAATAATTATTATCCCTCAGGGATGTGTGAGCTAACAAAACCTTAAAGTAACTCACTCCTAAAAACTAGGTATATACATGTGGTATTAAAATGTAATTAACAAGTGATAAGTGCACATCATATATAGAGTCAACTAAATAACAAAAATTGTGGACGATCAAGGCATAGAAAATAATGGCATGTTGGGTGAGGTTTGGAGATTTTTTCCTCAAAAATGTAGAGGGAAAAAAAATGTAGAAATTGGAGTAAGCACATCAATTTGGTAATCGCCGACAGGTCATAATAGAGGAACGATCAAATTCAAGTGGACTAGCACATGATCTCAACATCATGGCCAAAACCGCGTTTTAAAGTGAATTTCTAACAAAAAAAAAAAGAGAGAACAATATATAGTAATAATTTTAGAACAAAAAAAAAACAAAAAAAAAAAGAGAAGAAGAAGAGCAGACAGAAAATTGCTATGATTAAGTTTAGTAAAAAAAAAAAAGATTACATAGTTGATTAAGCATCGGCTCCTTAAAAACATGTATATATCTAGAATTGGTTTGACTAAGTCCAACCAGACACCATCATATGCATGTTTTAACATATATTCCATCATTATTCTATAACTTCAATTATTATATCTAACAAGGTCATCATCAAATACTTCCATAATAACAAATATGTCTAGGACTTTTACAGCGATAAAACTCTTCTTATTGATCATTGGTATTGGAATCAATTCTAATATTAACGGGTCTGAGTTCGATTCCTGAAGGGAGCAAATTAATTAACTTACATAAAAAAATTCTTATCAAATTTTAAATTTTTTCTATATTTAGGACTCAAACTCAAAGAGCTCTAACTGAAAAAAGAGAAATTCATATCATTCAATCATAATTTTTGTAATATATTTTTAATAAAATAGAGGACACTACTATACTCATTTTTCTCTTCCTACAAGTATTTTTTTTCAAAACTTTTAAATATTAACTTTCAACGAATAAAATTAGCTTATAACCCATAAACTGAACTATATAACACATTTTTGTAATTAGGGCCAACCTTCTTTTATACTATATATATCCTACTAATTGTTACAAATTTGCATGCATATCCTTATTACTATTCAAGTATATTGTATTTTAAAAAAAATGTGATATTTTTTATTTTACCATATAATTTGGCCAATCAATATATCTTAAATAAACGCAAAAAATATCAAATAATTCACATGCAGGTAGTGCATGAAAAACAAAATTAAGAAGATTTTATAGCGACAGGTGTATATGTGACATTGTGTGGTGGCTAAAGTGGAAAGAGATGCAACCTTTTCCGAAAAAGATTGGACTTGAGGCAGCCAAATCTTTGCGTAAATTTGATTTGTTAATGGATTTGGTCTGTTTCATTCAGTTTTCATAAGCAAATGAAGATCTAAAGAAACACAACACGGCTTTTTTTGGAACTAAATAAGACAATATTGTCCACTTAACGTGCTAATTATTATTTCTCTAGTCTTAACATATCTGCTGACGAAACTAATTACAAACAAATCTTTAAATTATTTATATTACATTCAGGTAGTATTTGTAAGCTTTAAAAGATTGAAATGCAAAATTTCCTAATTTTTCCAATCTTTCCAGATGTTATTAAAAAAATTGAACCCACTAAAATAAACAATCATATAATTTTAATTTTATAATATCTTGATTTTTCAATATATGTATATCTTGGTCAAGATATGCATCCGTTGATTGTTCAAAATAAGGAAAAAAAAAATACCAAATTAGTCTTAAGAAAAAAACATGATTTCTTTTTTTTATCACTATTTTTGTAAGATTATTTTTTCAAAATGCTTATTTTCTTGTTACTGCATATGTTTTAACGCAAATTGAAAGAAAAATATAGGCTATATTTATTTAAAAAATAATTTTCTGTTTTTATTTTTTATTTTGTTTCCATTTTCTAAAAAATAAAAAAATTAGAAAATATGTTTACTAATAAAAAAAAAATTGAACAAAATTTTCATTTTTCTATTTCTGTTTTCTAATTTTCTAAAAAATAATGAAATTTTTTCTTAACTAAACGGCTCCATATATTTTTCAGATATTCCAAAAAATTTGACGAACAACTGAAAATAATTTATGGAATATATTCCAACTATATCTTAATTATTTCATATCTTCTCAAAAAATATCTTAACTATATTATGAACTCTTTTATTATTTTTTTACTATGAATAGATCGATTATTATTTATTAGGTTATATTTCACAAATGGGCAGTCAAGTTTGGAGTCATTTATCCGTATGATATCTAAGTTTTTTTTTTAATGCGGTCACTTAATTTCATAAAAAGCTGCTGGTTGGTCTTGTCACGTTGGTGGTTTATTTTAGTAACAAAATGTAATGCAAATTATATAGTTAAAGAAATTATCATCGTAAGTCATAGCATTCCTACATATATAACAAATAAAGGTAAAATGGATTGAAAGATTGAGAATTCAATATAGTTATAGAATTTATTTAAAAAGAAAAACAAGCGATAGGTCAATTACCATTTTGACAAGTAATGTAGATTGTAATTTGGTGTGGTTGTAGTTGACATAAAGGTTGTGTGATTATATGAATAGACTAATAGGTTTTTTCTTCTTTTTTTTTTCATAAAGAATGGGCAAGTTGGATATTAGAATATTAACAATTTTTACTTTCCAAACAAGTATTTTTTTTATATTTGAATATATAATCTTTCAATAAATAGTCAATTCAGAGTCAATATATTAACTATTGAGCCAATTAAAAAGACGGATAATCTAATACTACTCAACTCATCTAAAACATTATAGAGCAAAATATATATGAAAAAGGTTGTGTAATATTCAAAACATAACACAAAAATAGATTAAAAGAAAAGGCATTTCTTTTCTCCTAACATAGAAAGATCTTACATGGAAGGCGGGAAAAAAATTCCAATCACCTTTCGTCCAGATTGACGTCAAAGAGATTCGATGTCCTAATTTAATCTTAAATTTCCCTCCCCAAACTACATATATTTTTTCCTATTAAGTTGAAAATTTTATTGAATCAATAACCTTGGGCTATCTTCTCCTTCTCGTTAAAGCAATTTAGCTTAATTAGAGTTAGGAGATCTTAAATTATATAACCGGTAGACCCTTAAAGGGCACTTTTACTCTTGTTACTTGTAAAATTTAATGATCATGTCCAAAGAGGTTGGTCCCAAAATGATCCTAGATTGTTGTCATCAAGGAAGGAATTAGGGTTGCTCTGGTTGTAACTTGTTGCAGTTGTAATGAAATTATCGACCAACGGCGATGATTGCTGTTGGTGGTGTTGTGGAGATTGTGCCATTTCCATGCAAAGTAAGGCCACAATATTTGCTTGTTGGCATTGCATGTTGACAAGTTCAGCTTGTGCTTTGGCTAGATGTGCCTGGAGCTCGTTCACTTGTTTTTGAAGCTGGCAAATCGCACCGGCGCATCCGTAGACGGGGTCCCTAATCCTCGCACTCGCCTCGTACACCATGCTACTTACTGCATCTGCCCTTTGAGACTCTGGAAGTTCCTAAGATTTCAAGTGTACATAATCAGTGTTTTTGTAAAGTATAATATAGAAATTAGTTATATACATGTAGTTTAGTGGTATGAGTTGGAATCCTTATCAGTATTAAGGAACTGAAGACTATTTTCATCGATATAATTATGAAAAGACGTTTATGATAAATCCAAGCAGTTAGAACGTAGGTGTGTCTATTTACAAGAAAGGAGTGTAAATCACTCAACCTAAACATTTTCACTAAAAAAAGTCAATGTAATTTATTTCAAACTTCTACAACTATATGAAATTAAAGTGACAAAACAGTTCGGTAAGTTGAGTAGTTTCTTTATCTTTTCAAATTTTTGGACTGTTTGGAAAATTTTCTTAAGTAGATTTGGTGTGTCTAATCCACAACAGAGTGAATGACTCCTTCAAATTTGAAAGTGAAACGTATTAAATGTGTCCCAAACAATTCCGAGTCTCCACTCCGTCCAGACTTATCTGTCATATTCTTAATTTCGTAAGTACCCCCTAACGTCTACGGCACTTGCCCTTTAAATTGACAAAATGAATTTTGAACTAACTTCCCACCTAAAAATGATAAGCTTGAAGATTGGTTAGTGTTGGTTTGTATTAAATCTGGTCTAAAAAATACTGAAAAAAATGATATAGCTTGCTTTTTTATCCCAAAAAAGAAATATTGTAAAAGAAATAAACAATAATTGACTTTTTAGTGCAAAACACCCTTTCTTTTTCACATTTTCACCTAGATATGGTTTGCCCAAATACAGTTATATCAGGTAGCTTTGTTGGTTTAAGGTGTGAATTTACATAGAGATTGTAGATTCCCTCGTTGTGCTTTATAATTTTATTACAAAAATATTTTTAAAAAAAGGAAAAAAATTTACAATTCTGTAAGAATTGTATCAAAACCTAAATAAAATCTTAAGTTTTGATCAACAACTTATATATAATATATACCTGCAAGAACTTGATGATGTTGCTCGCACCGAAAACACGATGAGCAATAGTGAATTTGGCAGGCTCAGTGGGCGGAAAATAGGGTGCCAACACGCATTTCTCAGCACATCTCCGTCGTAAAATCTTGCAAGCTGCGCAAGGGCTAATTACGACATGAGCGGAAGGGGGTGGAGGAGAAAGCGAAGGAGAAGGAGAAAGAGGAGGAGAAGACGAGTTAGTAGTGCTAGTAGCATTGTTGCTACCTGTTACCTCACTACTATACTCCATATTTTTAACTTTCTATAGTTTTTTAAAAATCTTTTTTTTGGGTTATGGAGAGGAATTGTATTTCTTGGAGGAGCCTAAGGTGGAGTTTGGTTTGGAGGCTTTGATGGGTACGACTATTTATAGAGAAATAATTAATTTTTTTCACTTTCTTTATTGTTTTTTTTTGGTTGATGTGGCTGCTATCGTTTTCTCTAATGGGTTTTTCCTTTTTTTTGTGTGTATTGTTCGTTAGGTAGAAGTTTTCTTTATGTGGGTATTTATTTTTCGTTGATTTTGAAAAAAATGAGTTGCCGGTCGCCACTATGAGGACAGCACATTACTCTATTGCAAGTAGCTTTGTAGAATCCTTGTAGTGGGCTACAGCTACCAAGTCAATGTGTATATATATATACAGTGTATTGATTGATTGTATATGTATATTTTTTCTACGTTTTGTTTGGTATAGATAACATAGTCGATGGATGTACAGTTCAACTCTCTTAATTTATAATGTAATTTCATTTAGTCTACTATTTTTATTTGTGGTATATTGAGAGTAGAATGTGAAAAGTAGATATATTGACAAATCTTTTTTAAACTACGTACAACATTCTAAGATGCAATATGTCTATAGTAATTAATAAAAAAATAACTCCAAGTTAATTGACTTATTAATCAATAGTTAATTATGATTTGTTCAAATTGAGAATGCTAAATTGAAGGTTTGATAGATAAATGGATTATATAGTAAAAAACGTGGAGAGTATTGCACTGTTTGAAAATGATAACATATATGCTAAATTAAATTGTTTAAGACAAACAATTTATGGTCCTAAAAAAATTAAATTTGGACTATTGATACTATAAAATCTTGGAATAAACAATTTCTTTTTAAGTATCAATCACTTCCATACCAGGTTTAGGCATATTCCCTCTGGATATCACTTTGAGTACTTTAAAAAAAATAGGCCTTCTCTAATACTGATGCAGAATTTTACACAAGAGTTTTTTCATGGCTATACCTATCTACGAGCTGACTCTACTCACACCAAACAAGGGTCTTATTGGTCAATATGGTTCTTCATCGTCCTTAGACCTGGTCACCACGGCATCACTAAAAGCTCCTCACATGAATCCACACTTCCGTCTACAAGTTTTCCCAGCCACTCACACAGTAGATCGAGGCTACACCAGTTAATACAACTCTTCATTATATTACCGCACTCATACCAAACCACTACCCACCATACCTGTAATACCTCACTCGTTTCTGACATGTCTTTTGTAGCGTTTTGATCAGTCCTAATTTGTTCCGAACAATTTTTGTCCTAACATTTGGAGTTTGACGATGTTGAGGATGTGAAATTGTCAAAATTTTTGGGGTTAAGTTGATCTTGGTTCAATCTTTAAAGATTGAAGTGTTGAGTGGTTCATTTATTGTGTTGAAAGGGAGTTACTCGAGTAAGCAATATTGTTGCTCAAGTAAGCTGACTGTCCAGATGAATTTCTAGGGAAGTCTTACTCGAGTAAGGAATCCTCTTACTCGAGTAAGGAATCCTCTTACTCGAGTAAGCGGGGCAGAAATGCAGAAGTGGTGTCGTTTTGGGCAAAGGTTCTATATATACCCCCTACCCGACCCTTTCGGCTCTCTCACCTCATATTCACATCTCTCACCCCCAAATCCATCCCATTTTCTCTCTCATTGTCCCTCATTGGTTCCTCATTCATTCCTAATCATCTCTAAAGGTAAGATCGCTTCTAATCTCTTCTTTTCATTCATTTCATACATCAATCTTAGAAAATCATTTTAGGCCAAATTTCTAGGAATTCAAATTTTTGGATGATTATATTGAAATGGATGGTTAAGGTTGTTAGATTATGATCATTTGAGGTTAGATAATCATTATTCAAACCTTGAATCAAGATATTTGATGTTGTTTTGTGTCGATTAGGGTTTTGGCCAAAAATGTGAGGATTGAGGTCGATCTTGGGTTTATTTTTTGTTGTTTTTTGAAATGGATGTTGGCTAAATGCTTCTGAGGTTGAGTAGAGACAATGTGGGTGATTGGTAACATTTTTGGTTGGTTAAATCGTGTCGAAGTGAAGCTGGAGTTTTCTGGGTAGGGAATCACTCGAGTAAGTCAAGAACTTACTCAAGTGAACCTAGGGTGGATTTACTCGAGTAATTCAGTGGGAGTTACTCGAGTAAGCATAGGGCTAACTCGAGTAAGCCGTGGTTTTGGGGACCAAAGTTGTAATTTTTGAATTTTGGTGATTCCTAAAAGTTAGGGGGTCTAATTTGGAGATTTTAACTACTTGGTGGACTAGTAGGACCCTTTGAGGTTTGATTGGGAAATTTTGGAATGTTTGAGGACTAAAGCATAATTTTACAGAGGTCGGGGACCAAACTGTAATTTTATGAGATATGTGATTTTCGAGGCGATAGCATTTGATCTTCATCCAGGATGGGTTTCTTTGAGTCTGTGTCAGCATCTGCATACCATGCATTCAATATTGCCATAGTTCCACAGTTTGACAGCTGTCATGTTATAATTGTTTCAGCTTCGTATCCTGGTCAGCAAGGTTTGTCGACCCCGGTGCTACGAGATTGAGCCATTCAGCTTGGATTTTCCAGGTGAGTGAAATGACATCTTCAGACACATAGACTGTGTGTCTTGAACTTATATCGTTTTTGATGTGTCAGAACCTCTGCATGAAATTTTGAAATTTCTAAAGGATCAGTAATTTTTAAAATCGGACAGATGTGAAACCTATGTTTTGTAAATTATGTTTTTGAAAATAAATATTATGTTTTAATATTTATTTCAATTTCTGTAACAAGCATTCTGTTATGGATTTCAAGGTATATTTTGAATGGAAATTATTCTTTCGGGATTTGAGAATGTCTTCGAGACAAATGATTTTTTCTGAAATAAACATATTTTCTATGTTAAGTATTCTGTTCTGCATGTAATAAGAGAGTTTTCTATAATAACCATTCTATCTGAAAATAAGTGTATTTTCGTATAAATACTTTGTTCAACACTTTGAATATTTTTGAATAAATATCTGCACATGTTTTCTGTAAAATGGTAAATATGGGCACCTTTTGTTACGGGGTCATACATAACATTTGGTATACCAATGCAAAGACTTAGCTATCAGGATTGATGGTAGCATGCAGTTATCAGTGTAGGTGGTAACCCGTGTGTAGCGCAACACACGTGACTATTCTCTAGTGGCAAGAGTCCACACTTGATATTCTATAGTGGTGATGGTCCACTATCGTTTGTTTTTTTAAATAAAAAATGTTTTGGGGTAGTATGTTATGATCCATGAGGCTTGTGCGAGATGGGTCGGCTTCCATAGATGGTTCGCCTCGTATGCCGGTCACGAGCTCGCAACTGGTCGTGACAGTTTCGCGGGTTTCAATGTCGAACGAAACGACGCGGCTTCTGGGTGAGAGGTTGTAGTCATCCATTCACTCTGCATGTTGTTCGTGTCACACAGCACAACCACACTCACCAAAATGTTGTTATTTCGCCTGTTGCCTCAAAGTCAATAGAGCCCATCCCTTCTCACCAACTCTGATTTTTCTCAAAATTTTCATGATTTTTTCACTGCCATACTTATTCTTTTTCTTCTCTTTTTTCTTCATTTCAACACTTCAGAACACACTCTTCAGTTCATTTTTCCTCTCCTTCGTTTCTTTATCAAATCAAGGTAAGAGATGGACTGCCTCTTCAGTTCGTTTCTTCCTTTTTGCTGTGAATACTTAGCTTATGTTTTATTGACTTCTTTTCATGGTTATATGTTCGGTTTGAGCACCATTTAATTAGGGATTTTAGCTTGTTTTGGTTGCAGTTTAATGGTTCAAGATGGAAAAATGAAAAGCGAGTTGAAGGTGGAGTTGGGTAAGGATTTTGTGAAGAATGGTTGGTTAAAATCTAAAACTTTGGGACTATTTTGGTGAGCTGGATGTTTCTGGGATTGGTTGAGTATGATCGCATAAAATTTCTAGGTTTGTTGAGAAAGAAGAATGAAGGATGAGGTTTAGTTCGATGAAAAAATGGGTTTAGTTTGTTAGAGACTTTTTGGTGTTGTGTTAAATGAGAAGGACTAAAAATGTAACTGTCCATAATTCTAAATTTTCATTTAGGGACTGAACTTTATATTTTAAACTTGGGTCAAATTTGAAATTTTGAAAAGTAGAAAATCATATTTGTAATTTTAGGAAAGTTTGGCTAAATTTGTAATTTTTTAGAAATTAAGACAAAATTGTAATTTTGTGAAATTAGAGAATTTAAAAATAAATTAAAATTACTTGGAGGGGTTAGTTATAAATTCTAAAGAGTTTAGGGATTAAGTCATAATTTGCAAAGTCTTGGAGACTAAATGTAATTTTACATTGGTCAGGGAGCAAACTGTAATTTTGCATAGATTTTGAATTTTGGATTAAGAATGTTAGAATATCATTCGAAATATATTTTGGGGATATTTTGAGGGTCTGAGTTGCATTTTCATTGCATAGCATTTGGTATAGCCACAGTACCACATTTCGACTTGTCATTCATATATATGTTGATATATATAATTGTTTGTTCAGCTTCGTGTTCCTGTCAGCGAGACCAACCACCGACGAGTGGAGCTTGACTGACGTTGTGTGCTTGGATTTCCAGGTGAGTGAATAGCAGCTTCAGACACATAGGCTGTGTCACAAAACTTCTATTATGTTTTTGTTGTGCTGAACATATATTTGAAATTGGACTAATCTAAGGATTGACTAATTAATACACTGATTATATGTTTATTAATTAGTTTTTATTTTGACAATTGATATATATGTAATATATATCCTTTTTTACCATTTTGATGCTTATTGCATGCTTTGGTTTTATACTATGTAATAGTAAAATATGATTTTGGTTTTTATCATATGGGATGTCTGTGCTACGAGTAATAGTAGTCATTGGTATACCTTTGCATTAAGAAAGCCTAGCTACCAGGGTTGATGGTAGCCATGTGTTCTGATCCAACACATAATTTGTTATGGATAGTGGCGTAGCCCAAATCATATGTTTAGTGCCAGATGCACACATTGATATGGTCCCATGTATATGATATGAGTTTTGACTCTGAAACTGTACTTTGACAATTGGTTTTCGTGCATGTTGTTTGCTTGTTTGCGAACGTTTTAGAAAAAATAATTTTGAATACTACTACGTATTTGTGTGTATAAATATATATGTATTTATATATTTACCTATATTGCATGTGTTAGTCTGACCTATTTTAAAAATAGTCTTTGTGATGCAAGTACGAGGCGGCCTGGAGTGTTATTCCTCATTGGGCCCTGACCCTTTATTTCTCTGTCTATGTTGATTTCTATATCTCAGGTTCACGGATTTTGGCTTCGGCAACCGTTCTGCATCCTGATTGCCAGTGGGGCATCTCTTGGTTAGTGATGCCCTTTTGTTTGGGCTCTCCTTTGTATTGTTAAAGTTCCACATTGGGATGTTGTAGGGTTACGGGTTTGCTATTTGTATTTTTATATTTGATAACCTGATTTCATACTTATAGTATATTTTGGATATATTAAACATTTGGTTTATATCACTTATTTTATTAAGTATGTGTTTAACAATAAATGTTTTCATTAAATGTTTTTAAATAATAATTAAACATTTTGGGTAGTATGTTATGATCTTTGAGGCTGGTGTGAGACATGTCGGGCTTCCACAGACAGTTCTCCTCGTAAGTGTGGGTCATGATAAAGGTGATATCAGAGCCCTAGGTTTCGTAAGTGTGGGGTCGGTGTAGAGCTTAGGTATTTTTTATCAAGTCATTTTGATTTTGCCTCTGTATACCCTTTGATCTTTAAGTCGGTATTGACATTGCATATATAGTTTTGTTTGTTGCATGTAAATATGGATCGTCCACGTGGTAGAGGCCTAGATGCGTACTCAAGGAGGTTGTTTCTCATTCTGTGGCCGACCAACATGGTGCAGCTAGTTTGCCTCAGGTTGTTGCTCCAACACCTCAGCCTCAGCAGTAGCCACCGCTGTAGCTTTGATAGATCGGCTTGAGCGATTCACCCAGGTTCTTTTACAGGTGGAGGCACTTTTGACTACACAGACTGTCGAAGGTCAGCCAGTTCTGCTAGTTGTTAATCCACCAATTATGGCAACGCCAGTTCCACCTCAGCCTGAGGCAGTTGTTCCATCAATACCTGTCATAGCTCCAGTAGTGATGCTGAATCTCAACTCACTAGGTTCTTAAAGCTCACTCCGCCTAGATTTGCTGGAGTGATGGGAGAGGATCCCCATATTTTCACAGTTGTAGTGGAGGGTTGTTTTAATGTGATGGAGCTTACTGATGATGCTATAAGGATCAAACTTGCTACCTTCCTTCTGGATGACAGAGCAGTAAAATGGTAACAAGACATGGGATCTGATAGAGTTACTTATTGGGATGAGTTCAAGAATGAACCTATATTGTCTGTTCTTCCCCAAAGTGTGAGGGATAAGAAGGAAGACCAGTTCAGTGAGTTCGAGCAGAAGCCGGGCATGTCAGTTACTAAGTATAAGGATCGATTCAGGGATCTGAGCCGATATGCACCACATGATGCCAGAAGCGATGAGGCTCTGATAAGGAAGTTCCTGAATGGGATGCTAATCAAGATTAGCAGAGTAGTGGGAACTCAGAATTTGCGTACCGTCAAACAAATAGCAGAGGTTACGAGAGGTATGGAGTATTAGGATGAGAGACGCCTTAGGGATTCATGGAGGATTAAGGCCGAGGGTTCATCTGGAGACTAGTAGGGTAGAGGTCAGAGCATTCAGCCTGAACAGAGGCATAAACATTCCTATGGAGCCAGAGGCAGGGACAGGGTTCCCAAAGTGTTGTTATAGTATAGCCAGCTAGGCGTGCCAGAGGTAAGAGTTTTGAAGGATCTAGCCTACTTTACCAGACTTGCGGGAAGAGACACAAAAGTATTTGTGCCAAGACGGCAGGACTCTGTTTTCACTGTAAGCAACCAGGGCATAAGGTTTTCGATTTTCCCGTCAAGCATAGGACACAATTACAGACAGTGCAGTCAGTGGTTGGAGGTACAGGCGCTGCTAGCACTGGAGCTGGCTGGGGTGCAGGTAGAGGTGCGATAATTTTTGGAAGCTGTAGCCAGATTGGGCAGGGTACTGGCTGTGGGCAGGCCGATCAAAATAGTTCTGCTACTGGTGGACAAGCTCGAGTTTATCACTTGACTCGTCAGGTGGGGCAGACCTCCAATGCCTGGTACTTTTGCATATGTGGTATTTGATATTGGTGCATCACATTAATTCATCATTTCATATTTTTTTGAGCGTTCGAGATTTGTGTTGCATTCATTTGATAAATTACTAGAAGTATCATTGCTTTTGGCCAACAAGATTTTGACTGAATCAGTGATTAAGGGTTGCTTGATTGCCATTGATGGGCACGAGTTAAGAGCTGACCTAATTGTGTTAGATGTTGGGGAGTTCGATGTCATACTTGGTATGGATTGGCTTTCGGCTCGGCATCCTACTCTATACTATTTTGCAAAGAGGGTGTGTTTTCGATCACCTTCTCAGACTGAGTTCTGCTACCGAGGTGAACAGGATAGCATGGTATGGGGTTATGTATCAACTATTAGAGCGGAGAAGATGATTCATCATGGATGCAAGGCGTATTTGGCTTATGTTTTGGTTGAGTCAGAGGGACCATATTTGAGAGTGGAAGACGTACCAGCGGTTCGAGAATTTTCTGATGTGTTCTCTGAGGAACTATCTGAACTTCCTCTTAAGTGAGAGATCAAGTTTGCTATAGAGTTGCAGCCTGGTACCGATCCGATATCGATTCCACCGTATCAGATGGCGCCAGCAGAATTGAAGGAATTGGATATCCAACTAAGAGAATTTTTGGATAAGGGATTTGTTCGACCGAGTCTTTCACCTTGGGGAGTGACAATTTTGTTTGTAAAGAAGAAGGATGGAAGCCTTCCTACGTGCATTAATTACCGACAATTGAATAAGGTAACGATGAAGAACCAATATTCATTTTCAAGGATAGATGATTTGTTTGACTAGTTACAAGGTGCACAATAGTTTTCTAAGATTGACTTAAGGTCGGGATATCATTAGTTGAGGATTAGAGGTGAGGACATTCCTACAACTGCATTTCATACTAGATACGGGCATTATGAATTTTTGGTGATGTCATTTAGGTTGACGAACGCTCCAGCAGCATTTATGGATTTGATGAACATAGTGTTCAAGCTGTATCTAGATCGATTTGTGATTGTCTTCATCAATGACATTCTGATATACTCCAGGAGTTGGGAGGAGCACGAAGAGCACTTGAGGTCAATCTTACAGACTTTGAGAGAACACCAACTCTATGCTAAGTTCTCGAAGTGTGAGTTCTGGCTTAAACAAGTAGCATTTTTGGGACACGTGGTGTCTAAAGAAGGAATTAAAGTAGATCTGAAGAATGTAGAAGTTGTACTCCATTGGGAGAGGCCTAAAATCGTTGCGGAGATTCGAAGTTTTCTATGTCTAGTCGGTTATTATAGGAGATTTATCCAAGTTTTTTCTAAGATAACAGCTCCTATGACCCTATTAACTCAGAAAGGAGTTAAGTTTGTTTGGTTTGACAGATGTGAGGATAGTTTTCAAATTTTGAAGGAACATTTGATGAGTGCACCAGTGTTGGTTTTACCGTTGGGTTTTGGAGATTTTACGTTGTACTGTAATGCATCGAGGTTGGACTAGGTTGTGTATTGATGCAGAATGACAAGGTGATTGCCTATGCATCAAGACAACTAAAGAAGCACGAAAAGAATTATCTGACACATGATCTGGAGTTAGCAGCCGTAGTACGTAGACCCTCCGAGGCATTGCAACCCTGTTTTGAGGCATTTGCAGACGGATGTAGTCGAGTTGTAAAGCATAAAAGTTGTTTATTTATGTGTCTAAAATGTATCTGTAAAGTTTCAGATGCTACATATGAGTATAACGTACTGTGAATATGAATTAGTGTAAATAGGTCTATTCTGGCGGAAACAGTAGTTCGATATAGTACGTAGACTTCATTCAAACGACGTAGAGTCTGATTTCTGGTACAAGTGAACCCTTATATGTGGTTTAAATTTTAGAATAAAATGAGTTTGTTTGGTTGTCGACGGGAGAGGAAAATGCAAACTGGCCAGATCGTGTAAATAGGCTTAATTTGCATTTCGCCAATTGTTGTTAAATATCAGAAACCTATAAGAGTG
>CAODLS010795029.1:0-12512 GCA_948243855.1 Flueggea neowawraea | reverse complement strand
AATTTTCGTGGATTTGAAGACCTTCCCGATAAAATTTCGCAACGAAACTTGGGCAACTAATGTTTTTGAGGTCGTTGATCTCAAATATTTTATCAGAATTTTGAAAATACAACTTTCAGTTTTCGGCTCCTGACATACTCGAACAAAAAACGACGTTCGAAACAAAAAGTCGAATACAATAAATTTATGGTAGATATTATAGACAGGGAGCAACAAGAATTTTGAATCATAATCCAAAATTCATTCTCCGCTCTAATACCACTGAAGAAATCTTACTACCGGTTTAACATATAAACAGTATATAATAGTAGGTTCGAGTTATCTACCTCGATTCCTGCAGAAGCTCGACCCAACCAGCAGCAAAAGACATCGAGATCAGGATCGGTTCTATGTTGGTCTCGCGAGCAAATCACGGTCAAGTTGTCGATGAGAGTGATTGTTTGTTTCGCAGTCTAGATGTCACACAGATCGACCTCTTCATGCTACTGAAGCATGGTGGAAGGAGATGGATAGAGAGAAAGAGAGAGATAGAAGAAAGAAGGAGGAAGAATGGTGGAGAGAAGAAACATTCTTCCTCCCTCTGTTTTCTTTCCTTTTTTTTCTTTTTCTTTTCTCTTCCTTTTCCCACACACTCACCCTTCTCTCTTTCTCATCTCTTATTTATATGCATCTAAATTGGCTTCCAAATGAGCTTTGCTCATTTGGCCCATTATGGCCCTAATGGGTCTTGCGAGTCCAACTCAATTGGGCTTACCAATTGGTCTCGGTCCACAATCTCGATTCATGCTTTGACCCACCGAGTTCAGTTCACTCGTCATAGACGGACCGCTTTTTCCAACACTAAGTTTCAAATGCTAGAGATATTCAAATAATAAATAGCACACCCAACAGCAAAAAGTCGTTCTCGCTTCGAACAATGAAAACATTAAACAACTTGTTTTATGGTCAAATAAAAAGAAAACATTAAACAACCTATGTTAATAAGGTGGCAACTGCCAACTCAGAGGCTCTCTTTTGCTAAATTTTCAAATTTTAGGGCCTGTTATAGTATAATGGTGTTTAACATATTATAATTTTATAAAATTGTATTTTTAAAAAAAATTAGTATTATGATTTGTTTAATTTATTAATTTATAATATATTTTTTATCTACTGTTCATTTTAACAAAAAAAACAATTTAAAACGATCAATTACATTGATCTGATTTGTTTAACAATTTAAAAGAACACTAAGAGCAGGCCAATTTTTGCATGGTATTAACTTCGGATTTTGAGCATTTATTATTGTAATTGGCGTGACGAGTACGGAATTCTGCTGGAGGCTCCAACACCATGTGTTGGAAGGTGGGACAGTGACTCCACCAATTAGTTACATTAAGATTAAGTTAGATCAAATAATCATATTTTTTAAATTTATGTATTAAATTTTGATCATTGATTATTAAATAATGGTGTATAAATTTGGTGTACACAATAATTTGATCTTTGAACTAATTTGACAAAATCAACCATCCAAACTAATCAAATAAAATTAGTCTGGTCACTTGAAATTGATCATGTTTCAAATTTTTCTTTCACATAATTTATTGATTATTATCATTATGTCAATCCGAATGAGAGTAAAAAAATCATACCTATAATAAAAAAATTATCAGCTTTAGACAAAAAAATCAGTAAATATGTTGATAGATTTTAATAAAATTATGTTCTCTGTAAAAAGAATTTGTTTTCGATACTATACATTTAATTTAGTACTCCAAAAAGTTTAATTTTGTTTCATTAAAGATCGGTAATCTTTTAGTTTTTAACTTCGAATATTTGGTACTTCTTAACTTCGAACATTTGGTATTGTAGTGGTCCGCCCATGACGAATTAATTAGTTTAAACTCGGTTCAGTCAAGACTTGGATGTCTTACTCATGGGCCAACTCAGTTAGATAAGTCCTAGTTGAATAAGTGAGAAAGACGAACTGTACATATGTTGTAGGAGAATCCAGTTAGCACATCTATAAATAGGTGTATCTAAATTCTAATTACAGTTTGTCACCATATCATTCACCCACACATAACATCCATCTCTCTTGTGAGAGAGAGTATGAGTTGTCGATCTCATATATGGAAAGAGAGGCATCAACCTTCCATGGGAGAAAGAAGTCGAGATCATTCTCCTTAGTTCACTCATGATTTCTACATTCGTATAGATCTTCATGCGATGTCTAGTCAGCGAAGTAGTCATGCATCCTCATCACTTCACAACATTCGTGGTTTGCATGTAAGACTGACATACAACTTGATCCCGCTATTGATAAACTCGAGTGAGAGGAACTTGAACCATTTTATTTGTTTCAATTTATTCGATTAATTGTTTCTTGCATGGGATACCTTTAAGTACTATCAACGCATTCATGATATTAAATCATTTAGTACTTTTAACAAATATATAGTACTAAAATCTCATAATATTGTATCATAAAAAATTACGTATTATATTTGATTTTAGTATGGACATTCAATATTATAAACTCATTCATGATACTAAAACATTTAATACTCTCAATTAATTTTATAAGACTAAAATCTTATAATTTTGTATCATATATGATTTAGATTATATTTGATTTTGGTTTTTAACCTTTGGTACTATGAATTCGTTTATGGTACTAAATCATTTAATACTCTTAAGGAATTTACAGTATTAAAAATCTCAAATTTTGTATTATATAGAATTTAATACTATATGTGGTTTTAATTTGAACATTTATTTGGTTTAAAAAAAATTGAACATTAGTATTATGAACTCATTTATGATACTAAATTATTTAGTATTCTCCATGAATTTATTGTACTAAAATCTCATGATTTCGTATTATATCAAATTTAATACTATATTTTGTTATGACATTTAGTACTATAACCGAATTGATGATATTAAATCATTTAGTACTCACAACGAATTTATAATATTAAAATCTCATGATTTTATGTCATATCAAATTTAGTACTATATTTAATTTTTATTTTAAACATTTAGTACTATAAATACATTAATGATACTAAATCATTTAGTATTCTAAACAAATTTATAATTTTAAAATATTATAATTTCATATCATAACAAATTTAGTATTAAATTGATTTAGTTTTTAACATTTAATACTATAACTCATTTATAATATAAATAATTTAGTACTCAGAATAAGTTTATAATATTAAAATATTATAATTTTGTATTACAATAAATTTTATATAAATAAGATGTATAGTCAATCAAATTTACTTTTTATCTAATAACTCATATGATCTGATTTAAATTAGTCCACTTAGATGGTGGGACTGACTATACGATGTGCCCATGTGATTGACAACATTACGGTCAAATATTCAATTGATTAATCATGCTTTATACACATTGTACTCGATGTTCATCTTTGACGAACGGTTTCTTCTTTATCTTTTTTCCTGTTTGTCTCGTAGAAGTTTCTGAAACACACATGTTGGAAATTAATTGATTAGAAGCAGCCAAGTTAGCCGCCGTCTTCTTGCCTTGACAAATCAGTATGATTTTCATGCTAAATTATGTAATTTATTGATATTTTTCAATTTATATTGCATAAAAGTCAACTTCACATCTTTTTAGATTTTTTTTTGTTTTCATTTTCTCCTACGAGCGACCATAATGCTCGTTTGATGAGGTTAACAATCATGTTTTAATCTTATTATTTTTGTTTTTAATGGGTCAAGTATCTCATATTATTTAGGTTGAGTTTGTCACATGAATTTATATTTAAGTATCAATATTCTTCTCATTAGGTACTTTTTTGAGGTAAGTTAAGTACAATATTAAAATGGTATTAGAGTTACCTTTAGTGCAATAATTTTGGACAATGTCGGGCTATGTATTGCCTTTTGTCCATTAGTTGTTCAGCCCGGTTCGAATTGAGAGAATGTGTTATGTATCTCATATTACCTACATTGAGTTGATCACATGAATTTATATTCAAGTAACAATCATCTTCTCATTAGATACCTTTTAGAGGTGATTTAAGTCTAATATTAAGATAATGCTTTAATTAAATTGTTGTCCTCATTGCATCATTTTCTTTGGTGTTTTTAATGGTTGAATTAAATTATTGAATTTTATCTCAAGTTTTACTTTTGTGTCAAAAGCAAAGTTGGCACTAGAAGCTGATGTAGTCTGAGCAATTAGAATATTACTTTTTTTGTATGAAAATGATTCCATTAATTGGATATTATAAATCATATTGGAAAAAATGTATTAGTCAAAGTCAAAATTTTTGAACCAACAATTGGGGAATGCAACCCATTTGAGCCGCCGTGAAGATTCATTGGACGACGGTTATTGCTGTCCTAAAATGTCTTTTTCAAAAAAAACCAGAGCTGTCCTAAAATGTTTGATCAGAGTTGCCAGTTGCCACGGACATTATGTGCTTCAATTAATTCATTTTTGTTTTCATGATAGCATAGATTGATTTAAGACTTTAGGTAAGAGAGAGCTTATCAAAAGCGGTGTTTATTTTTTGTAGATTGTAGAAATAGATTGTAAAAATAGATTACATAATGAAAAAAATGAAGAGATTGATATATTTTTTTTAATGGCTGAATATATATATGCATGATGACCAAGGCGGAACATTGTAGTCACTGACGGTAGCCATAGTCACCTTGGGTTTGAGAAAAACTACAATAATGGTACTTTTTAGGTAATAAATAAACAATTGAATGTAATTTTAATATGACAATCCAAGAAATGATGAATTAAATTTCTAGCTAAATTTTAAAATCTTTATATTTTTTTTCAATATTTTGCAAAAAAAAATAGTAGTTTAATCAAAAATACAATCACATAAAAATGAACTAAAAGAGAGTAAGGAATAGAGAATTAAAGCCTAAATTTACAGTGGTTCGGTCCTCATTGACATACGTCAACTCCTCTAACTCACTAGAGAATTTTGAATCTACTAACAACTTCTTCACTTGAGGGTGAAGGAAAACCGTTACACCTCTTGTTTTATAGGTTCGCAAGTAACCTTTACACCTTT
Source organism: Flueggea neowawraea (assembly GCA_948243855.1). Lineage (NCBI taxonomy): Eukaryota > Viridiplantae > Streptophyta > Magnoliopsida > Malpighiales > Phyllanthaceae > Flueggea > Flueggea neowawraea. Next base: position 7,453 of record CAODLS010795029.1, on the reverse strand, counting down.
TTTTTTTCACTGGCCAACATAAGAAAACCAACACTCTTTGTTTTTCAAGGAATTAAACAAAGCAAATATATACTACCATTAAGTTTTACCACCCAAGCTTGATTACAAGTGTATTTCGAAAGTGAAGACAATATTACACCAACTCAGTAAGCAAATAACAAATTAAAGCTCAGTTGGTACAAGAAAAGAGTAGAACAAAGATAGATAGAATCAAGAATTAAAGCAACGAAGCTTGGACACTCTCTTACTAAAAACTCTGTACCTTTCTCCTTCTTAAGAGAGGACTATTTATAGACTGTCTCAAATATATAGCCATTGTGAATCCCGAGGTAATCGTTGTGACTCAGAATAAAAATCTGATTTTTAATGACATCAGCTTATGCAACGTGCTTAGACCTTCTGCAACGTGCATAGTATGTTGTGCCATGATGATACAGTGTGACTTGTTCTTCATCAATGTGTATTATGTATGTATCAGTATCTACTGCCTGGAGATTCACCAACTGCTATGTACTTTGAATTGTTGTAATGTGCGTCGATCATATACTATGTTTCCTTCTACATGCATTGTCGAGCTTCAAAGATCACACCTTGATTCTCCACGTAACAGTGTCAGGGAATATTCAAATTTGAAATTCCCGAGGAGCGTCTAACTATTTTGTCAATTGATGAGCTCATCCTCATCTACGTGACTTACATCCCATGCAACATGCATAGATGGTTTTCTTCAAATGTGACTCCTTTAATCATCAACGTTACTTGTATAGTGTCCCACTTACATTGTCTCACAAGTCTTTTTCTGTATTTATCAAGATCCCGTAAACGTACCTTGTATGCTTTACAATGTACATTGTGTAGTTGTGCTTCCAACTTGGAAAGAGCTACATTGATAGAACGTGTCTTGATGGGAGCTTAACGCACATTTGATATTTCTAGAAAATCTATAATTCCTTTAATATGATCAATGAGCGTAGCGTCAGGTAAAATGTGCGTTGATCATTGCACAATGCTCTTAGAGGATTGTAAAACGTGCATTACTTAACTATTTTAACTGTTTTGTTAAGATCATTAAAACTTAGAAAGACTTTCTATGTTAACTAAACTTGGTTCAACATTGAAAAAAAAATTAATTTAAGTTTGTGAGCTATGCAAAATAATTGTTAATTTCAAGTTTGTAAATTCAAGTGCAATTCTTTATTAATTAGTTTTTTTAAAATGGGCTTTATATAATTTTTAACAACAAAAATTTAAATTTGTATTTTAAATTAGAACAGTTTTTGTTTATCCACCTCTTTATCAAGTTTTATGAGTTTTGGACTGGCTCAATGCTTCTATATATTGAAAAAGACATTGTTAGAAAATTTTGTATAAAATCTATTATAAACGATTTATATGTTTTATCATAATGCAAAGTTCCTCCTCACTAGATTTTGATTGTTAACTTCTTGTTAATTTAGTTAATTTATTTTTTTACTATTAATGTATATGTAATTTTTATGTACTTGATTGTACTTCGTTTAAATAAAGTTAAATTTGACTTTCATACTTTAAATTTTGGTTCTTACGCATCGGCCCTTCGTTCTGCCTCTGTGCATGAATAGTAATATATTACTAACAAATGATATGACACGCCATAAACAAATTTATGAATATTGTTTCTTTTTTTTTTTTGAAGAAAGCTAAGAGGGCAATACTGCCCTTTGACTTATATTTGAGAGTGTGCTAGGAAATTTCAAGTTTTTTCAAACCGTAAATTGAAAGAATTGAATAAGGAGTGTGCTAAAAAATCTAACTTCGCTAAACAGACAGTTGGTGATGATGAAAAAGCATAAACCATCAATTTAGGGCCCTTACATCTTTAGCAACAATAGCAAGATAAGACAAAAGATGCTCATAAAATGAAAAATGAAGACAGATGACACTGATAGAAAACTGAAACAATAGTTGAGACACTAATTTGGACAGAATTTGGGATTCATGTTGCTGCAAAAGAGTTGAGTTGTGAATTGGATTGATGGTCCCTTCTTTGGCGTCCTTTGCCTATATTTATATTGTTCTGGAGGGAATTGTGTGGTCTTGCTAGAGAGGATAACTTGATTTCATCATTTACTCTGATTCCATTGATTTCTCATTGTTTTGCTTTACCGTCCCCTGACTTGTGCAATTTGTCTTCTGACTTTCCTTTCTTCTCCTGGGTCAGTAACAATCAAATGACTTCCTTCCCTCATGTTCTTGGTTAAAACTTGCCTTACTCTGCAAATGCTTCCTTGATTGGTGCCTGATTTTGTAGTAATCTGCACAAACTAACTTTCCTTGTACTGCTAGCTTTGTGCCCAAAGCAGTAGCTTTTGTAAATCATTTTCTTATATGTTGACAACTTTCCATTTTTCTAGTTCGTTTCCTTTTCTGTCCATCATGCAAAGAATTGTAAAATTCACTGTAAACAAATATATTTCACATAGTTAATATAATACTCTCTTTGCCATTTATTATAAAATAAAAAATATATGTAACTTGAATTGAGACAAACAATTATCTCAATTTTAACACATATTACGAAATTATTCATGATAATTTACAAAAATATTCCCAAAAATGTATTCGAGTAAGACCATCTCCATTGGTGGTTCAATGGGGAGTCCAATAGACTTCTTTCCCATTGGACTACCAATGGGCGAGAATTCATTGCATTAGATAGTTCAAACTGTATTGGACCGTCCAAAGTATTTTTTTTAGTGAAAAATAGAATAATTGTGGGTCTTAAACTATAGTCCAATAATAGTTTAAACTATTAGAGATGAATAATTTAATAAGATCGATTGATAAGCTATATTGGATTTAGAAAAAAATATCTAAACTTGAGCTATCAAACATTACTCATTAGAAAAATATTAATCTCCCAAACATACTCATAAATTAGGAAGATCAAGTGAATTTTTTAATATTCTAATTACGTGGGCTGTTTTAATTTGGGCCACAGTTTCCAAACATGTCAGCTAATGTCTCAGTCTTACAAAAGTGGCCGTTTTTATGTTTCCTTTTTAAAAATATCTTTTCTTTGAAATTAAGTTTACAAAATATTATATTAGTTTTTATATAAATTTTAATTTTTATTTTTTTACTTTTTCTCTCTCTCTTCAATTTTCTCTCTCCTCACTTTCTCTTTCTCATACCAAGCCCTAACTACCCCACCCACGCCCCTCTCTCTTTCGCCATTCCCCACCGTACCGCTTGCTTCTCTTTATTTCGCGAGCTCCCCACCCTACAGCCTTTCTCTCTCCTCCGCCGCTCCTCTCTGTCGATCTCTCTTTGTGTTCTCTCCTCCGTCGCTCTTATCTGTCAATCTTTCTTGGTGTTCTCTCCACTGTCGATCTCTCTTTGCGTTCTCTCCTTTCCCGCTCCTCTCCATCGGTCGCTTTCTCTCCTCTGCTAACTGTCGTCCTCGCCGTCTCTTCGTCGATCCCTCTTCTCATCGCTCATTGTCGGTCGTCGAAGACGTATCGCGGCTGGGGAGCGACGAGGAGGATGCTTCCCAGCCGGCATGGGTGTATGGCGGCGACGAAAAGTTTCTGTTGGGCTAGGGTTTTGTGTATGGGCGGCGACGATCATTTATCTCCCCTCTAGGAGGAGGCAACGAGAAGCGAACAAACAACGGACAGAGGAACGTGAGAGGACGACGAACGTCGGGACTCGAGCGAACGGACAATGGCGGCGATGCTAGAGTTGTTCGAAGAGGGCATCAACGTGGCGGCGATGCTAGGGTTTCAGCTTCTTTTATTTTTTTAAATTTACAAAAATGCCATTGGCTGGCTTAATTTCTTTTTTTCATACTTTTTATTAGATTTTGTGAACAATTATAATTTTTTGGCTTATAATATATTATTTACACCGTTGTGAACCATTGTGAACTTCAAATACACTTAAAAAAAATATTTTCAAAGAAAAATTTGTTAAATATTGTCAAAAAAAACATTTAGACTTTCTTAAAATTTTTGGATTGTGTGAAGTATTGCCAAAAAAATTGTACTCTATTATGAACTTTAAATTTTGGAAAGTAAAATATTTTGTGAACTATTGTGAATGTAAAAAAAAGTAAAAAATTATCCAGAATTTAAAAATATAAACTGTGTGCTCTATTTGTGAACCGTTGTGAACCATTTAAAATGGTTCACAATAATGTACACTATAATGTACATCATTTTTGTGAACCATTGTAAACGTCAAAATTGGTCCTGAAAAATATTTTTTTAAGGGTAATATTCGTTTAAAATTTCTTAAAAAATATTTAAAAGATTTCATTTAGACTTTTTAAAAAATAAGAATTATGTGAACCTTTTAAAATATATATTGTGTAAACAAAAAAAACATGTGAACTATTGTGAACAAAAAAATTGATAAAATTGACTTTTTTCAACAAAATAATTAAATAAAAAATTATTTACACTTTTTTTCGAAATATGAATTGTGTACTCTATTGTGAACCATTGTGATCCAAAAAATACAATATGGATTAAAAATAATTTTTTCAAAAAAAATTAATTTCTCTCCAAAAAGTCAATTTATAGCCAAAAAAATCAATTTATCATGAAAAAAAGACAATATATTGCAGGTTTATAAAAAATAACATTCTTTATATGTAGTAAACATGAGATGATATTCTCAATTCTTGTAAACTTACATATTATTTTTAAAAAATGGCATTGATTTTTAGTATAAATATGTAATTTTTCCTTTTTTAATTGAGATTAGGGAAAATAATTTTCAAGTTCTTAAAATATACCCTAATTATTATGTATGTTCTCATTTTTTTTAGATGTAGCATACACATTTCTGCGACTTGTTTTGACAGACGGAGCTAACGGAAAGGACAGTTTACAAAAATACCCTCTTAAATTCAAAGACCACCCAACCAATCAGATTTCCACCTCTCTCTCCCTTTCTCCCACAGTTGGTTCCTCTCGTCTCTCTCTCTCTCTCGCGTAAAAATGAAACAAGCCCTCGATTCACAACAGAGAAATCTAATCTCCAATGGAAAAACCGTCGAAGCAACTGGTGTCTTCCGATGACACCTTATCAAACAGCTCCAATTCGTCCGATGAAGAGCAAGTGAACGAGAAAATCAACGAGGAAGAGGATGAGGATAAGCTCGAGCAGATCAACGGTAGTCACGCCAAAGATTTTGAGAGACCATTCGAGATCAAGTGAGGCCGTGTTTACTGGGTTCAAAATCAAGAGCTACAGGAGATAAAACAGGGTGTGGGTTTGGGAAGACGAGGAGAGAGATGGGTGTGGGTTTGGGAAGACAAGAAGAGAGATGGACGTAGTCGATCTGAAGAGAGGAGAGAGATATGGATGTCGAACGTCGATCTGAAGGATGTGAAGTGTAGATCTGGCGGATGAGGTGGTATGGTTTTTTGTTGGTTTCAATTGGATTTTTTGGAACATAGATCTGTTGTTTCACGAATTTCTGGGTTTCACATACACATCAACAAATTTCTGAAGCCGAGAAGCCATCAACGAATTTCTGGAGGTGGGTTTCACGAATTGCTTGCATACACCAACGAATTTCTGAAGCCGAGAAGCTGCTCTCTCTTTCTCTCCAGCATAATAATATGGGTGTGTTTTGATGTCACTGGGTTTGTTGTTTGTTTGGTGATTCGGGTCCAAAGCCACAATGGTGGTGGTGTGGGAGGTTTAACAATGGTGTAGTGGTTGAGATTAGGATTTTTTTTCAGAGGAGTGTGGCAGTTGTCCTGTTTTTTCAGTGACTGAAACGTCGCCTCTTTGACGACTTGAGCAACAACGAATATTAAATCAATTAAAGAAGGGTCTATGCAATAAATCACTCACTTTTTGTTGATGAAAGCTGTAGGAGCAAAATCAAAACTGTGATTAAAAAGAAAGCAGAAGCTACAATTTAAGGTTTCAAACGGTATTTTTGTCATTAATATTTTATTTAAACAAAAAAATAGACATATCAACAATTTATCAATGAAATACTATTAAAAACTGAGGAAAGAACTAAAATACAATTTAATTTTTCATCTAAAAAAAATATATATAATATTTTAAAAATATAAAAATTTATATATTAATTAAAATATATTTTAAGGACTTAAAAATTATTTCTCCATGAGATTATAGCTCCTTGACTACATCCAATGCGGATTAAACACAATTTTAGCAAAACCAGCTTCCAGTTTGGCACGTGACCGCCACGTGCCACAGTGACCCCAATTTAACGCAAAGCAAGACTGCCCAACCACGACGACAAAAAATAAAGATCTCCTTCTCTTTTAATTTATCAGTTAACGGCCATTTCGGCCTCCGTCCGTCAAAAGTAGTCCACCTCTCTCTCCGTCACGCATCTCCTCTCGCTTTTCAAAAAACAAAAATATCACCAATTTCGCGTCTTCTCTCTCTCTCTCTCTCGCGAGCACGCATTTTGAGGCGGAAGGGGCAAAAATGGGAGAGATGGTGAAAAAAGAGGTGGAAGATGGAGATTTGCTGGCCAAAACTCCACCGCAACAACCCGACGACGACGTCACTTTGGCTCAGCTCTCTCTCTGCCCTCCTTCCAGTCCAAATCCTCCCTCTCCCGGTTCCCTCCCTGTCCGTCTCCCTCCAGATCTAGCGTTTTGTCAGTAACAATTCAGACGACCTTTCTTTCTTTTTGACGTTAGTTAGGTTTTGTTTTTGCCTCGCAGGGCAAGAAGAATAATTCGATGGAGTTAATGGGGAAGCGTGTGAAGATTAAACGGAGGTACACAGATTCGAAAGCTAAGCACGTAAGTCTCTGAAAAATTCTTAATCAAAGTCATTATTATTTGATAATGTGAGGTAATTGGATGTTATTGTCGATTTAATAGGGAATGCTGCTTCACGGCGGGAACTGTATATGGTTGGTTGAAAGAACTTACAGTGATTAATTGGATTTTTTGTGTTTCGCATTGCCTCGGACTGAATGATATTTTGGTGAAGTTGTAGGCAGAATAAGAGTGGTGTTGGACTTGAGCGAATGAGTACTCCAGGGGAAGCCAAGTCATCGGTTATGATTCGAGCCGAAGAGGTTCAATCGAATCTTGAGCCAGTACTCCCTAGCTTTATTAAATCTTTGGTTAGGTCACATGTTGGTAGTTGTTTTTGGATGGTAAGATAGATTATTAATATTAGTGTTGTATTGGGATGATAATGTTGGGGCAGGATAATGGTTTATGTTTGGTTGTGATAGGGGCTTCCTGGACCGTTCTGTAGAGCTCATTTACCTCATGAGGATACCGCCATTACTTTGGAGGATGAATGCGGAAAGGGTTATAGGATGAGATATATTGCTTACAAGACTGGATTGAGCGCTGGCTGGAGACAGTTTTGTGTTGCCCACCAATTGCTAGAGGGAGATGTTCTAGTCTTTCAATTGATTGAACCTTGCAAGTTTAAGGTAATTACTTTGCAT
>CAODLS010794972.1:0-34133 GCA_948243855.1 Flueggea neowawraea | reverse complement strand
TTCACATGGTAGGAATCTTGGGGTTTGGAGGCATTGGTAAAACTACCTTAGCTAGATTCGTTTATCAACGCCTGTCTAGTAGATTTGATGGTATTTGCTTCCTTGATAGGGTGAGCGAAAATGTGCAGAATTATGGAATTGATTGTTTAAGAAGTAAGCTTGTCAGGGAACTAAAAGCTGAAAAGGAAACATGGGATATGGGATTGAATCTAGCACTGAAGAATGCGTTCCGCCGCAAAAAGGTTCTTATAGTTCTAGATGATGTAGATGATATTGAGCAATTGAGAGAGTTGGCTGGGGGGCATGACTGGTTTGGTCCTGGAAGCAGAATAATTATAACTACTAGAGATAAGGATATACTCAGTGGGCATGGAGTCTATGAGAAATATGATGTTCAGCGTTTAAGTGATTTTGAGTCCCTTCAACTCTTTCACCAGCTTGCTTTCAGAAACAGAGATGCAACAGATGAATTTATGGATCTTGGTCGGCAAATTGTCAATTATGCTGGTGGGTTTCCTCTGGTCGTCAAGGTTCTGGCTTCATCTTTATTTGACAAGAGTTTACTTGAATGGAAGAATGAATTGAGTAATCTTAAGAGTAGTACTAGGGAAGTCAGAGATCTGCTTAGGATCGGTTTCAACCGGCTTAATGTTGCGCAGAAGAAAATATTTCTTGATATTGCATGTTTCTTTAAAGGCAAGGATATAGATTTTGTTACCGAATGCCTTGACGGTTGCGGCATGTCTCCAGATATTGGAATCAATGTTCTATGTGATAAATGCCTCATAAGTATTTCAGACAATAAAATCTGGATTCATGATTCGCTACAAGAAATGGGACATGAAATTGTTCATCAGGAATCTATCGATGCAGTTGAACGCAGCAGGTTGCTGGAGACTCAGAATGTCGATTATGTGTTGTCAGAAAATAAGGTAAAAAGAGCATGCACTATTTTATTTGTTTAACACGATTTTACGATTCTGCAGAAATCAATGCAACTTAGTCTTCTCTTTCTGTATTTCTCTGTTTCAGGGCGTCGAAAAGGTTGAAATCATGATTGTAGACTCGTCTAAAGTAAAGGATGTACTTACTCTTCCCTCTATAATCTCTCAAATGTCCAGTCTTAGATTGCTGAAGATCTACTGTTCAACCAACAGTGGTAGTAACACACTACAACTTCCCCAATGCCTCGTCAAGAGTAACTACATTCGATACTTCAGTAGCTTTTCAAATGAACTGATTTGCTTCCAGTGGGAAGCATACCCTTTAAAGTATCTTCCCCATAATTTTCATCCGCAAAATCTCATTGAACTCAATATGCCTAGTAGCAACTTAAAGAAGTTCTCTACAAAAATGAAGGTATTGCATTTTTGCTGAATATCTTAATTCTTGTCGTTAACAACTTTGTTTGGATTCATAGCTAAGGTATTGCAGCTTTTCGCACGTGCAGCATTTCGACAAATTGAAGTTCATCAACCTGCGCTACTCCAAGAATCTGATCAAGACGCCAGATTTCTCAGAGATCCCAAATCTTGAGAGACTAAATCTTGAAGGTTGCACAAAACTAACTAAAGTTCACCCTTCAATTGCATCTCACAAAAGCCTTCAACTGGTAGATTTGACAGATTGCACAAGTCTCTGCAAGTTCCCAAGTCCCATAGAAATGAAAGCTCTAAAATTCTTTATTCTCTCCGGATGCTCAAACCTTCAAGTGTTCCCAGAAATTGAGGGGAATATGGAGTGCTTGTTGCAGCTTAATGTGGATGGCACTGCTATAAAACAACTTCCCGAGTCAAGCAAAAAGCTTACTGGTCTCGAAGTGCTGTGTGTTGGAGAGTGCCAAGATTTGAACATTCTTGCCGCCATTGGTTGTTCAAGTAAACTTAAGATCACTAAAGTAACAGAAAAAGTTGCAAATATAAAAGAGCCATGTTGGACTAAGTGGGGGCTGATGCTTAGCAGCGTGGCATATGCTGCCTTGATCACTGTAGCTCTACTTTAATCTGATAGTTTTGACTGACACCTTAAAAATAATAATTTGTTCCTCATTAAAAAAAAAAAGAGGACTTTTTTTAACGTTGTTACTGTTAATAAAATTAAGTAAATAATTTTGAGTACTTGAGGTATACTTTAATTAATAAGTAGGTCTTTACATTTTTGGATATAGCATATACGTCCCTGAAACTTATTTTTAACTGACGGAGTAAACGGAAAAACAAAATAACCTAATTACCCTTCATTAAAATGAAAACCTAGATTTAACCCTCATTTGCTCTCTCTCTCTCTCTATCTCTCGATTGATCGACACACTACCTAATGCTCTCTCTATCGATTCTCTCTCTTCTCTCTCACCAGATCTCTTCCCCCTCTTTTTTTCCTCTCTCACCGCCGCACGTCTCACCACTACAGCTCATTCTCTTTCAAATATAGACTTACATAGAAGAGAGAGGATACAGAGGAGAGGGCTTAAGATGAAACGAGTTTGGTGGAGAAGGCAGTGAATAAGGTTGGGGATGATGAAGATGCTTTTGGGGATTATATGCCTCTGATTGATCAGAGTTCCTGAGATATTCATTTCCTTGGGTTTTGTAAATAAAATCTGGTGGCTTTGATTTTACATTTTTATTTTTGCCTCTCATTTTAGGTTTTGTTTGCATTTCAATTTTCTTGGGTTTTGGCTCTGTAGATTTTTCAATTTTTGGTGAGTTTTGTGTAATACCCCATCCGTTTTTGACCTAGCTTCTATAGCATTCCAACCAGTCTTGATTTGTTCCGTTCAATTTCGATCATATTCCTTGGATGTTTGAGACGATGATTTGGTGTTTGAGATGATGATTGGATATTGGATGATGTTTTGGAGTGATTTAGGACCTTTGATTCTGATAGTTTTCGATTGGATTGAATGGAAGAAGCGGAGGAAATCAATTTGTAAGGAATTAACCCTCAGTAGTCAACCCATGGTTTGAGTAGTTGATTACTGGGTAGTCGACTAGTGAAGCTTGTTCATCATTAGTCGACTACCAGCTTTGGGTAATCGACTAGTGACCTCTACAACTATATATAAAAACCCCGACCCATTCCGTTTTCACTCTCTTTTCACTTTAGACTCTCTCAAACTTGTCTGAATCACTTCCCCATTGTTTGCCCATCACTCCTAGGCATCTCTTGAGATAAGATCGACCTTCCATTTCTCTTATTACATTATTTTGCATCATTTAATCTTAAAACCCCTTTTTTAGCCGAAAATGCATATAGGTTCGAATTTTGGGGATTTTTGTTGCAATGTGACTTGGTTTATGTTATATTTTGATGAATTAGGCCTAGAAGAACATAGATTAAGCTCGGTTTTGGAGAAATTGATGTATTTTTGTTAGAGCTAGGGCTTAGTTCGGTTTTGAGCAATTTCTGACAATTCCATTGTTGTTTTGATGAAACTGATGCTAGATTCATGTTCAGGAGGTCAAATAGAGTCAATATAAGTGATTGAAAATGATTTCTATCATTTGAATCGAGAGTTGGATGTTTTGGTGCAGTTTTCTACTAAAAGGATTAAAAGGGTAATTTTTCATGATTTTGAATAAATTAGGGATCAAATCTGATATTTTGAATGTTTGGACTAATTTACAATTTTTGAGAGTTTAAGGATTAATTTGAGAATTCTGAATACTTGGAGGACTGTTTGATAATTCGAGAATACTTTGAGAATTGATTTGTAAATTTTGAAAAGTTTAGGGACTAAAACATAATTTGACATGGTAGAGGACCAAATGATAATTTTACGTAAATTCCAAATTTGGAGTCGAGAACGATAGAATATCATTCGAAATGGGTTTTTAGGTGTTATTCGAGAGCTCGAGTCTGCATTTGCATGACATACATCAGTATTGTCACAATACCATATTTTGATTTGTTTTCGATATGTCTATTCCAGTTCTGTTTGGTTTTCGAGGAGACTAATCATTCATCGGTGGACTGTGATATGGATTATTTACTCGGCACCCAGGTGAGTGGATGACAGCTTTAGACATATAGGCTGTGTATCGAAACCGTATTTGTTTTTTATATGCTGGGTATGATTTTTTTGAAATTGGACTAATCCGATGATTGGTTAATTTAATAATTTGATTACCTGATTTAATAATCAGTACTCTGTTTTGAACTTTGATATATTATTATATCCTCTCTATTTTCGATTCTGATCTACATGCTTTGTTTATGTACTATATTAGTACAGTTTTTACTCTGATATGAGACACCTATGTTACGGGGTACGTAGCATTTGATATACTAATGTTTTGTGAAAACCTAGGTACGAGGGCTGTTGATAGTCATGTGTTCCGGCCCGACACATGATTTGATTTTGATTAGTGGTGGAGACCACGTTTATTGTACACTTTGGATATTGGCACATACCACATCACCTCTGACTTTGGTGCTATATGCACACCTTTGCTATGGTCCCATATCGCATATATTCTAATTTTGACACCAGTACTATTATATTTATTATGCCTGCGTGCATGCTATTTACTTTGGTTGCGAACATTTTCGAAAGGGTTTTGAACGCTATTATGTATTGACGTGTATATGTATGTACATATTCACTTATACCTGCATGTGATATTTTTGAACTGTTTTCAAAACAGTCTTTGTGAGGCACGTATGAGACATTTTGGAGTGTTACCTTTCTTTTCTCTGTTTATTTTCATTACTACCTTTTAGGTGATTCTTGTTCTCGGTCACTCTTTGGCATCCAGATACTTAGTAAGGGATTCCATCAGATAGTGGGCGCTTTTTGGATCGAACCCTGGTTTTTATGTTTTGGTTAGATGCTCTACACCGGGTATATGTAGGTTATATTTGTATTTAGGCATTTTGATAACTGTATTTATTCAAAAAATACTATGAGATTTATTTTAATAAATATATATATTTCTTTTTTAATTATAAAATGAATATTTTGTTTAACATGTTTATTAAATTATTTAATAAACGATTTGGGTAGCAATATGTTTGAATCTCTGAGGCTTGTACGAGATGAAAATACTCTCTTAGATGGTTCACCTCGTACGCCGGTCATGACCTGAAAACGGATCATGACAATTTGTTTCGGTGGTTGGTGGCGGTGGAGGGGATGAGAAGGGAAGGGAGATAGAGATGGTGGTCGGAGAAGAGGAAGAGGAAAGAGGTGGAGTTACAGACGTCATGTGTTTGATGAGATTGAGTTCAGTGAAGAGAAATTGAAGACAAACTCGAGCCCCTGCAACTTGACTATGTCCAGTGGTGTAGATTTTGCTATCAAAACTAATGGCTATTTCTATTGGTTATTGCTGGAAAGACTTTGATGAGGGAGATTGTGAGTTTTTATTCTCACAATTAAGGTCTTGGATTCAATTAGTGGTTGTTATGATGGAGGAAGTTACAGAGAGCGTGAATGACGCTTTTGCTAACGGCTTTACCGCTGAAAATCTTGATATTTTCCAGATGGTTTTGTTCTCATATTCTTTGGCTATAATTGTTGCTATTTATGCATTGGTGTCATTCTCTTTATTTTCTGGGTTTATGGGGCTCTATGAACAAGATGTGGACAATTCAATCTTCCTGAGGAAAGAGAAATGGGATTTGATGAACCCAAAATTTAATTCCTTTAAAAAAAAGCCAAAAATTGGAATGAAATGAACAAAAGAAACAAAATCCAAAACACAGATTAAAAAAAGGAGACTTTTCTGAAAATGAAAATGGACCCATTATAAAGAAACCAAAAAAGATCCAAACTTTTCCGATTTCATCTAAGTTGTTGAAACATAAGTTGTTGAAACAAATTGTAAGAGCTGAAGTGGAGTGCTTTTTCTTTTTGATGGCATGGAGGTTCTAGTGATGGTGCGCAAGAATAAAAGGAGAAAATGAAAAGAGATGAGAAGATGAAGAGTAGGGGCATTTTTGTCTTTAAAAATTTATTTAAACTTAATCCTTAGACACGCCAGCAACCTACTAACATAATACTAATAGAACACTGACGGAAGGATTTGAGTGTAACCCGGTTTTTGACCTCAAGGACGTGCATGCAACATTCTAAAAACACGAAAATCTACCTACTAATTAAAGTATATCTTAGGGACTCGAAAATTATTTTTCCTAAAATTAATTTTCAACTTGAAAAGAGATAGAGGATATTAAGCCAAAACAGGTAACCCAATCCAAAATGGTGTTAAATATCAAATGAATTTGAATTTCATTTAATTTGTAAAATAAAATGAATTTTCAAAGAATTTGTATATAAAAATAAATTAGTATGCTTAGTTTGTTTGTTAGCTTATTCAGTTGTAAATGGATTATATATTTGGAATGAGTGATGGTGTACAGTTATGTCTTTTGTTAATAAAATATCTTAAGAATTGACATTTAGATGGTGAATAAAAAGTGTAAGTATAAAGGGTAATTTTGTTCAAACAAAAGAATTGTGGAATTTATTTCTAAATTCTACTTTTTTTAGTTGGAATTGTAAATGAACCAAAAATATGTAAAATGAAATCATTTGAAGATTTTAAAAATGGACACTAAATAAGAGAATTTAGATTTACAACTGAATTCTATAAAAGTTTGTAGGATTTATTTATACCAAAGACACTAGTGTCGTTGTCTGGGAGAGTAACATTTTGTGGATTTAGCATGTAGTTTTTGTAGTTTGCAAATAGCTTAATATATAGGAGTACCCCTCAAATTATTTATTTTTTTCTTATTACCTCTTCAACTTTGCAGAGTAATTAATTACCTCCTAAACTCTCAAAGGATAATTAACTCCCCCCTAAACTTGTAAAAACATAATTTTTAAAGACTTGTTTGTTGACATGGCAATTTTTAGAAAAAAAATTTAAAAATTGCCATGTCAGCAGAAAAGCCCTTAAAAAGTATGTTTTACAAGTTTAGAGGGTAATTAATTACTATGCAAAATTTAGGGGATAACAAGAAAAAAGAAAACAGGTTGAGGGGGTTGCTATGTATTAAGCCTATGTAAATTATAAAAATTGCTGAGTAATTTTTTTTGTTTTATGTGCCTCTAGTGAAATTGAATCCATTCCCTTCTCCTCAGGTATCATATTCTCACCACATTCCTCCTTGTGTCATTTTGTGTGATCTCTTACTCAAACATCATTTGTTTTATCAACTTCAAACATCTTTAATAACTCAACCTCAAAACATTTTCGTATATTGTTCTTATCTAATCTCCTTGCACTAAAATATCAAACTCGTAAGGGGCTTAAAGTCATTTAAACCACCTCCTTCAAATTTATCTTAAATCAAACCATTCCCACTTGTCATTAATATAATCTCTTACGTATTCCAACACAAACTCGATTTGATCATCTATATTAGCTAAACTTAATAGTATCCATTCCAAGAAACTTATCACTGTTATTAAATTCTTACTGCTTCAAAACTAACTCAACAAAACTAAAAGAAAAAATTCATCTCATTCAACTTCTACAACAACTCATTTGGTTCGAAACGACGAAACTATTATTGAAGATGCTAAGAAAAGATGTCATGAAAGATAATATTGATACATTAATTTTTAACAACACGTGGACCCTTGTTACTCCACAAACTCCTACTCGATTCCTGATCACAAATTCTTTTAAAGTATTGGAAGTAGTTTCCAATACTTTTGGTGCACTCACCCTGATATTTTAGCTATGAATAAATTTGTGCAAGCCATACACAATTCTACATAGTTAGACTAGAAGTTATCAAGGAAATATTACGCTATTTCAGATTTTTTTTTAATTTTTAAATATTTTAATGACTTAAATTAACATTTAAGAAGATTCTTAGAATTTTATTTTTTTAAAAGTCATTGTTTCATGCTTATATCTCAAATTGCAAAGCACGAGATTATATTATATAATTTATTGTAATATTCGTTAAATTTTTCCTTATAAATGTTTAAGAAGGAATATTTAACAATGCAGCATGCTAAAAAATATGAATAACCTGAACACTAATTTAAAATTACCTTTTGTTGAATGATATATCATTTAAAATTATTTGTAAAGCCTTCATTCTACAACTGTATAAAAGAGCTTTTTTTTTTTGAAAGCAGCATGGTAATACTCAATTGCACTTGGGAATTGCTGTATTGACAAAGTATAGACAACATTTCCAGGCCTTCGACATTAATTAAGCCTTAACAAACCATAGATGATTATTTTTTTCAATTGGAACTTCAACGAAACATAGATGATAAGGTAAAACCTATGTACGTATCAGTTTTTTTTTTCAATCTCCTAGTAGGAATAGAAGTGCAAATTAACATAGATGTTACGATTTGGTTTCAATCAATCAATATATATACAATAATTATGAGGTTTTCTCTAACTTTTGACAAGTGATATTCTATTTGATAACCATTTGACATTTAATTTTTTTTATTATGTAATTAGTTCTCTAAAAAATCATATACTATTTAGAAGAGCTTATTAAGACAAATCATTTATTTTTTTTTATTTTTTTTATAATGAAAAGACTTTTCATAGATCAAAATAAGTGCTCTTACTTTATATTTAGAAAATTGACAAAAAAATTAAAAGAAAAATTGCACCATCTATACCTTACTATTGAAAATTTGTTCTATTTTTTACAATGAAAAGACCTTTCATATATCAAAATTAGTGCTCTTAGTTTATATTTTGAAAATTAAAAAAAAATAGAAGAAAAATTGCACAATCTACTCTTTATTATTGATATAAATTTATTTATTTTTTTATTGAGTATAATAATATATAAATTACTTATGAAAAGATTGCAAGGAGTTGATGTTCATATTGGAAAATGAATTACTACAAAATTTTTATAAGTTATTTTGACTAATGCAAATATATTTTTAAAATAACTTTCATTAATAATAAATTTATTTATTTTGATTTTAGTCAAAAGGCTGAGAAAGATATAACTATATAATTTTTGTAACATTATTTTCATACTAAGATTACATTTTCTAGTGCAATTTGCTAATAGTTGCGACACTATATTATATAGTAAATTATTTATTTTTAAGTATTATTTCTTAATTTTGAGTTAAAATAAAAAAAATCAAATTAGCCTTTTGTATTCTAATTCTTAATTTTTTTTTGTATTTAAGAAGGAAAATAATCATTTGCTACGGGTTTTGACGTTGGTAGGTTCTAAACAAAGCGAGACAACTAAGATTATAAACTTTCGAGATAGAAAATTATGATTAAACATTCAAGTAAAGGAAATAAGTAGAATTATAAAATTTAGGAAAAAATTAATGTAAATTTACTAAATATTGATTAGTTTTGATTTTGTAGTTTGAAAAATTTTGTAAGCTTTTTAACAAATATTTTGTATATTATTTAATACTCAACATAAAATTTTATTTGAACCTTTTGTTAGATATATTAAGATTAAAAAAAGTATTTTCCTTAAATATAAAAATTTTACAGTTTACTGCACTTGATTATTTTTTTTTTGTCGAAACGGTGCTTAATTTTATGTTTCACTTTTTGAGAATTAATTTAATTTTTACATAAATTAATGAAAATTCTAATTATTGTACGTAGCACAGGTAAAGTGCTAGTATTTCTAATATAGGAGTAGTATGATAATATTTTGTAGTACTAGATTTATGGATACGTGCATTGCACAGGAATCTTATTTTTATAAAAATATTTTGAAAATTTTTGTAGATTGTATGTCTAAATTATTATTTATTAAATAAATAGAGACAATGGCATTTTTAAAAAATATTTCATGTATAAGACACATTAATTGAGAATTACATAAAATTTTACATATGAAGGGAAAAAATTTAAACGATATTAGTGTAAATATGTTTTATTCTTTAATTTTATTCAATATAGAATGTATTATAACCGTGGCAAAAGAAATTCTTTGTAAATAATATTCTTTGTAAATGTTGTTGTTTTATTAGTGTTGTTTTATTAGTGTTATTTTTGATTACTTGGCCTTCATTTTCAACAAAATCATCCCACAAGACTAATGAGATTTTTTCTAAGCTGCAATTAATAAAACTTAAATTTATAAGAAATATATATAATAAGTTACCACATAACTATATTCAAATATAAACATAACTATATTCAAGTATAAACAGCAAACTATCAGTTATCAACAATAATAATTTCTCTCTTTTCTTCAAGGTTCTGTTTTCCTTGGATATGATGATCATTGGTTGTATATGGACCACTAAACCCAAAACATTTATATAAATTAAAAAAATTTATCAAAACAAGTATATATAATTAGTATTATGAGCAATGAAGAATAACTATCAATATTATTGTTGATTAAGAATATACTTATATGATTTTCAAATTCATTTAAGAAAAACAATATTTATAATTTTTTAATTAATTTGACTCTTAGTAAATGATTTGAAAGTATTTATGAATAAAAAAGAGAGATAAAAGTGTCTATTTTTTTTTTCACATATGTACATGTACATATATTATGATGATTGACTCTTCAATAAAGAATTTAAAAATATTTATAAATAAAAAAAATAAAAGTATCCAAAAAAAGTTTTCATATTCGTATATCTATATATGTTATGATAATACTTCTGTGCCATAGCACAAGTGTAATGATATTATTGCAGTAATTAAGACTTTTAACAAGGTTATTTTAAACTTTTTCTTTTTTTTCCTATATATATATATATATATATATTTGCTCAAGCAACTTCTCTTGAAAGCTCTTGTTCTTTGTTGTATCACGTATCATCTGGTATTGGATTATGATCTAGCAGCTAAAAAACAAGCTAAAATCCAAGACGACGAAAATTTAGTGGTTGCAGCTAATATAAAAGTGATAATTAGGTTATACACTATAAAAATTTTGCAAAATTTACTCCATATGGACTGAGTATATTTATTACAGATGCATTTTATAGTATTTTTGTTCATGCGGTTGTAATTGTCAGATTCACGGATATAATTTTTAAATTTACAAACTGTTGCTTATATTTGTTTATATGTGTTTATATTTGTTTACATGTTATTTTATATATATTTACATATAAACAAATGTAAACAAATATAAGCAACTATAAACAAATGTAAACAACGTGTAAACAGTATTCAAAATGTAATTTTCAAAAATTAGCTATGTAGGTCATATAATTTTTAAAAATTTGCCAAAATATGAAAAATTGGCAATGTAAATTTAAAAATTATGATTTTAAAGAAAGTGTATATGTAGTTGGTCCAATATAAAAACCCCACAAACAAAGGAAAAGCATGTGCCTGAGCCACCTTCATAAGGCTTCAATTAAAGGAATTAGGCTAAAATTACAATAGCTCATCCCTAATTCAAGGACGATTGAAACTTTCCGAGAGGAAAGTCAGTCTCCCTGCTCTTAATTTGGTACCAGAAATCAAGCACGAAGAGGAAATTTGGTGAATGGAGATGAAATTTTATTCAACAAAACAGAAAGGATTACAAAATGACGTACATCTTCACTCACATTTTTTGGTTTATCTAGGTCATCTCCAACTCAAAACTTTATTTTTGTGCACCTTATCTTAATTATATGACATCTACAATAAAAATATTTACAACTCAAAACTCTATTTATAACTCTAAAAAAGAATATCTTGTTGGACCGGAGAGTCTTGTGGAGATCTGCCTCGTGCGTGGGCCTAGTGAAAGAGCACGCAAGTGAGTCTGACACCACATCTTTACCCACAACCTTAAGATAATAGGTTATGGGTCTATACCACTTATAAGTCATTCACATACATCACAACTCTACAATGTGGGACAACTACCATTCACACTTGTATCCTAACAATCTCCCCCTCAAGTGTGAATCTCTTCCACATCGGGCTTAGATCTACTCCCCTTGTAACGGAAACCTCTCAGTATTGCGAATTTCTTTTTGGGCCTCATCAAGTACTAATGTGGAATTTTTAGCCCAAGAGCTCTTTCCATGACTCCACCCATCTACGAGCTGGCCTCACTCACACCAGACACTCCACAAGGGCTTCAGCAGTCAACACAACTCTTTCACCGTTCTCGTGTCCGCGCATCACCACTGTGTCACTAAGAGTTTTTCTCATGACTCTACCCTTACGTCTACGAGCTTTTTTCGGCCGCTCACACAATAGATCTGGGCTACACCAGTCAATATAGTTCTTCACCACATTACCGCACTCATACCGGACCACCACCGCATCATACTCGTTATTGCATGTCCCAGCCGAACCTGACTTTGATACCAATTGTTGGATCCAGGGAGTCTTGGGGAGATCTGCCTCGTGCATGAGCCTAGTGAAAGAGCACACAAGTGAGTCTGACACCACATCTTTACCAAAAACCTTAAGGTAATGGGTTATGGTTCTATGTTACTTATAAGTCATTCACACACACCACAACTCTACAATGTGGGACAACTACCATTCACACTTATATCCTAATATATCCTCTCAATATTCTTTCTAAATTATATTTTCTATTATTATTCTTCACAAATTAAATACAAACTTAATTCTTTTTCTTACTTATTTGTTAAATAAAATTAATTGTGTGGTTTGACAAAAGAAGAATGAGATGAAAACAAAAAAAATTGAAAAAAGCACGCAAACATGGTGCTGGGTTGGAGAGCCAACCGGGCACAAGGTTTGTGTTTTATGCAAAAGACATGCAGGGTTGAAGAAACTCTTACAGGTGGAAAACAACAGAAATTCCAAATTAAAAGAACACAGCGGGAAACGCCACAATTGGAAATGACATACAAATAAAATAAACGACAGCACAAATAACTTCCTCCGATTTGTCACATGAACATCAAGAAAACTTCATCTTTTCAAGAATCAATTTTTTTAGTTATTTTGGCAAGTTGTTGCTTCGAATCCCTTCATTTCAAGAAACATTAGGGAAAATGCTTACATACACTTGGTGTATGATTATACTCATGTATCAAACCAATCATAATATGATATATAGATAATTGGATCCACTCTAATCCACTTTGAGAACATGTTTCAAGGATTCTGATTAGTTTGGTGTATGAGGAGAGTCATATACTAAGTGTAGATAAGAATTTCCTAAATATTAATATGAAACTTTTCATAGTTTTCTTGAGATCTTTGGTTGCATGGAAGCCAAGTCAATTAGGGTTTTTCCCCATTTTCCATTTTTCATGGAAACACACGTCATTTTACGGTTTTACACTCAATGTGGAAATTAGCTTCAAGGAAGATGAGAAGGATCAAGTTTCGATTTGGAGATCTGTTCTAATTGCCCCAAGATTGGCATCATGACAATGGCATCTCGAAATTTGGAAGAGCTTCGAGAACCTGCGTTTGATTTTCTCAAAATCGGATTTTAGTATATATTATGAATTTTATCAATATTTTTATCATGATATTTAATTTCAAGTTGGAGCTAGCAGAGCTATCTTGTTTGGTTACAGAAAATTATTTAAGAAATCATCGATTCTCCCAAGGAAACTGACAAAAATTTGGTAATCTAAAGGTGATCAATCCAAATACCGTGCAACAAGGAATTTTCAGTCTCTCGTCATTGCGATAAGGCCTCCTCCGTGAAGCTTCTGCCTTATATGTAATGTAATTAATACCAACAACCCTCTATTTTAATTAAACAAAATTTGATTCGACAATTAGAACCAAATAGCACTAAAATCATAGCTTTTCAGAAAGTCGACACTTTTTGTTAATTTTTTAGAAGAAATGCGTTCTTAATAAAAAAGCTAGGAATTTCTCATTAAGTGAGTTTTCAAGAATTTACGTTTTTGATATTGTTTTTAATCTTGAACACTAATCTGAAGCTGTTTTTTGCTCCAATCCTCCATATGGCTGCTCTCAAGAACCACGAAGCATCCTCTTCTTCGTCTTCATCATCCAGTGATTACACGTATGATGTTTCCTTGAGTTTCAGGGGCGGAGACGTTCGCCTCAACTATATTGGGCACCTCTACGGGGCTTGAAGTCGGAGAGGAATTCTAACCTTCATGAATGATAAATAACTTCAAGGAGGAAACTCCATCACTCCTGAGATCGAGAAGAGCATCCAAAGTTCGAGATTAGCAACCGTCGTTTTCTCCCAAAATTATGCCAATTCTACTTGGTGCTTGGAGGAGTACCCGTGTGGGATAAGAGGTGGCCGAGTTACTGGTTTAGAATACCGTTTGCGGGAGTTGCATTTGCTCTAGGAGTACCCGTGTGGGATCGGTGACTTAAGAAGCAGAACATTGCAGAACAAAACAACAGTCCTCTAGCCTCTAGCATGGCAGCAGGAGTTCGAATATCAGAAAAAACATTTGTTGGAAGAAAACTTGTCGTTAAGTAATGGTTTTGAATTGGATAGCCACTCTCCAAAGAGAAGCCTTGAAGGAGTTATCACTTTCACTTTGTAACTACATTTGTAATTACTCTGTTGAAGCACAGTTGATCTTACAGAGTTAACCTTTGTAACTCCACTTGTATGTTGAAACATAGACTTCGAAACATGTTTGTCCTATTATATATATCTATGCATTTGTAAGATCATTATTTAGAATTGCTAAAGTACTTATGGTTTTGTTTGGGATTGCCATAAAAGTATAGAACTCAAGTCAGTTAACGAAATTTCTTGACTTTAAAAAGTTTTTGGATATTTTGATGAGCTGAATTGAGTTCAAATTAACCAAAAAACCTTATTTAGATTTAACACATCAAGCAATGTTAAATATCATATTACTTTGAGAAGGCAAGTTGTAACTAAGACGAAATCATTCAAACGCTGAAATGGACTGGTCATTCTCGTGTATCACAAATCAGAAACCACTTGAGAAAACGACGATAGCTTTGTTTGCTTTATGAGTCGTTATCCACATAAAATAATAAACGAGCCATTATACAAAGTACAAAATTTAGCGTAGTTACTTTTGAACTCGACAACTCGTGTCACCGATTTGTCAATCCAAGTTGAACTTAGAGGAGAAAAGAAACAAGAATTTCAGAATTCGCCAGTACAAGGGTTTTTGTCGGGTACGGCATATAGAAACACCAATAAAGGTCAACTATAAGGGTAATTTCCCTAAAATTTGCTGAATTCTCCTATTTGATTTCTGTAACTTTGAAAACCTAGTCATTGATCCCTTCGTCTATTCTCCGTTAGTTATATCATTAATTTACCAATTATACTTTAATTTCCGCGACGACGTGCATGTTGATATATATATATTTATGAGAGAAACACACTCTCTTTTCTATACTCTTATACTCTTTCAATAAAATTTTGATTCACGTGTTATTTATAAATTTATAATTTAAAGTAAAAAATGATACTATAAAATACATTAGCACTAAATTTCAAAATATTATAAGTGTTAAAGAAAAGGAAATAATGTTGGTAACCTTAATTTACGATAAATCAGCTTGTAACAATCAGGCAATTCTGAGGCAAAACAAGCTGTCAAAATTAATTTCAATTTGGAAATACAATGAAGGAATCAGGTCAACCAATATAGTCACTGGGTTATGTAGTGATCATATATAAATGGGACCTATAATCACACAATTGTGGCAATCATGGCTTGTATTTTGGTTCTGTGGGCGCATTATATATGTAGCAAGATAAGGCTACTATATCACTGACAAATCTTACCAAGTGATACTGTTATTGATTTGGTTTTTGAGCTGAGAAAAAATTATCAAGTCATTGAAATATTTTCTTCATAAGTCCATTAGGTAGGGCATTTTTAGCTCTCTCTTCTCTTGAAGAGGCACCGAGTTCGCATGGTGTGCATGTGAATATATATATATATATATATGTATGATCAGAATTATTTTACGTATTTGACAAAAGTGTACTCACACTTGCAGTTATTTCTGTCCTAGTATATTTTGCAATGTATTTGGGTAATAAATATTGATGAATCATCGGTTAAAGTTTATTAGGCTCGATATACACACTAAGTGCAACGCAGAGGTCAAATCCAATCAAAGACTCTAGAAATGATACATGAGGGGGAATAATCACCATTAAAGACGGAGGAATATTCCTCCTGCATATTTTCTTTCAACTCATCTGTAAATAAGAGATTTTATAATATTTATAGATACGTTTTGCTACATCTAAACTCATACTGAAATTCTCTTGAATTCTCTCCTAATTTGACCATCAAAAATTTTCTCAAGGAGTAAACTGATCTCACTTTCTTTCTGTTTGCAGATTGTGAGATGATATCGTTCAATTTTTCAACCGTTTGTATTCAATTTCATATTTTTTAAGATCATTGGGAAATCTAGGTGACAACAAATATGATTTAAAGCTCAGTATAGCAAACATTATTGTTTGCAAAAACATTGTTTAATTTAAATTCAGATTAGTTAAATATAAAAAGGGATGATTAGATATTGGATTATTTAATCATAAAAAGTGGTGCAAGTTTGATTATTTCATTGATTAAATTTAAGCTATTGGTCCTTGCGAATATTTAGCAAAATTAAGTTAATGTAATTAAACATTAGAAGTAATTAAGAACATTGGCGATTCAAGTTTGAAGATGACCCAACACAACTGACGTTCTAATTAAGGCGATTTTATGACATTTAGAACTATAGCTATATATAGTCATGATGGGCAAGCTATAAACTATATATAATACACAAATAAATCACATATGCATCAGCTATCACTAAATTGATAATTAATTTGACTAAAATTCACTTGTAAGAATTAGAAAAACGATAAAATAAGAAACATATATGTAATGGGGCCACCTTGTGAAAATAAAAAAACTCAATTACTTCAATTTCTTTAGTGCTTTCTTACGATTGTGAGAATGGATGCTTGTGACACCCCAATTTGCTCTGTCTGTGTGCAGCGAGAAACTCCTTTCAAATGAAAAGAAAAACTAAACAAATTAAACAGAGCTGAAAAGACTGCTACTATCGCAATGTATATATATATAAAATTCCAAGTGTGGAACTGCCCCTAAATTGCTTTATTTGTGGCCTAAGATTGTGACAAAATTGAAATCAAAATCATTAGTTCTTTTTTGTTTTCCTTTCTTGTTTGACTTTGTGTGCCCTAGATGCTCCATATATAGGCTCAAGCCTTAAGTCATGAGTCAACTCCTCTCTATTGTAGTTCTAGACTTGTTAAAGGAAAGACGGTGCAGAGATTGAAAATGATTGACTGCTCTTGTAACAAAAAAGAAAAATTAAAAATGATTCAAATCTTTGTTGAAGTGCTCGTATTTTATTGAAATTAAAATTACATGTTTACTGGAAGAAATATATGATAATCAAAGTCAAATTTTCTTTATCATGATTTAAATTGGCCAGAAGTATGCACCGTATATGTAAATCCAATTTTTTTCACATCCTACGTGCTTTAATTTATCTTTGGTAACTTAATCTGATTTATGAAAAAGCTACATAAATCCACATTGATTTGGTTTGCTATTTTCATGATCTCTTATTCTCTAAATCATAATTAATTTATCTATCAAGAAGTTTATCATATAATCTTTTTTTATATAAAATTTTTATAAATAAATATAAGAGCATGTTTAGTTTAGAGAATTAATAGAAGTGGCATGAATTTAACAATAAGAGTTATCGGGTTTGGACAAAAAGAAAGGAGTTGGATTTTGGAACTTGGAATTGCAATGCAACTGTGTGCATCTATTTAAGTTACAAAGTCAAAATGTAATGCAACCAAAATTAATAATATTAACTGGGTCAAGACAAAGTCCTGACCACAATGATGACATTAAAATTGGTGGGATCTCAGGATTTGAAAGTTACACCATCTAAGGTGTGAAAGCTTCGAACTAGATAGAAGCTGCTGATAAAGCTAATTTAGTTGAAGAAATACAGAGAAAAATCGAACCAAACTTCCAAGCATTTAAGATTCAGAGCGTGACATAATCTAGTAATTATAAGCATACTTAAAGCATTATTCATGTGATTAGTGATCTTATATTATAAGCCACGAAAGGTGCATGCATGCATGATTATAGCAATCCAAATCAAAAACAAATATTGAACTATTGCATCAGTTTCATTAGACATATAGCAATAAGTTTATAGTAATTAATATTGGAGTCAATTCCAACACTAAAAATTCATTATTTTGATTTTTAGTGGAAACAAACAAAATGATTTATAGAAAAATGAATGCATGAGGCTTGGAAAATGATCGATATTAAAAAATTATTTGATATTCACCAATTGGTTCGATAATAAATATGTTGATTATAAATAAATTTTTATCTGTTAAAAAAGATGAGTTCACAAAAAGCATTTATCGCAAGGGAAAAAACAACAGTTAATGTAAACTTATAGTAACGCATGCTGTCTTGATAACTAATAGTTCAATAGTATACATCATGCTTCACAAGCTCATATTTGAGAAGTCTCAATTTTTTTAACCAAAATATATAGATCAATTAAAACAAACAAAAAAGAAAAATAATTAACCAAATAAAAACCCTTCGAATGTAGAATTACTTCTACCAATCTTTAACATATCGTTGAGCTCATATAATCAAGCACCACATATGTACTAATTTTTCATTATTATTGATTAATGAACACTATTATCTTTAAATAATAATATATAGCTCTATATTGTGAATAGGAAAATGAAGTATATATGAAACATTTGGATAGTAAGGCGGCTGTTTTAATGTAATCCATCCACAAAAGCGGAATGGGCTACCACCTCATAATAACTTGCAGAAAGATTCTACATTTGTGGCTTTCATGGAATCTTAACAATGATTTGATACCACTACTTGCAATAATGCCTTCAGAATTTCTTGATCTACCCTGTTTGGATTACTTTGTTTAGTATTCCATCAAAAACACGATTGAACAACTACAAATTTTGTACTCCCTAGTACACACACATATAAATTCGATGATTGCGTATTTTTATAATTAATTATTATTAAACCAATTTAGTATATATATATATATATGTGAACTTAGATCAGGTGATAAAATTTTTGTGGATGACAAGTCATCTTATTGAATTTTGATGTTTTTTTCTATATTAAAAATTCGAACGAGAATTCTAGTTAAGGATAAAAAAATTCAAAACATTTCACTCCAACACTCAATAGTAACAATATAATTAATTTTAATCAGTTTCTGATCATGAAAGGACTTTAGTTAACACCACCATATAGAACATCAATTTCTCAATAGTTCTCCCAAATTTTGACGTCCTTGTCGAAGCCATCAATTGTACAAAATGAGAGAGTAGAGAGCAAGCATATGCTGTGTAGATATATTTATAATTTTTTCGTAAATACATACCAATAAAATCTCCTTTTGAGCTTTTTGCACTTCTTTGTGCAATTCAGGAGTGATAACAACAAGAGCTGCGAAAGCGATTGATTTTTCATCACGATAAACATAAACATTAGCTTTGTTAGAGAACTTTTGTCACTAAAATTAAACGACCTCCAAACATCAATTTCCTAATTAATTAGTTTGTATCCACACAAAGTCCTCATCATCCAGCAATATATGGCACATACATAAGGCTTGCCATAGCTTCTTGAAGCCACTCATCATCATCGTTCTTGATCTGCAAAATTATATAATAAACCTCGTTAATTATTTTACATGCAGAAAAAAAAAAGCTCAAATATCTTTTTGTTCACATGCAAAAGAAAACCTCAAAAATCTTACTTTAAATAAGAAAAAAAAAGGATTTATACTTATGAATTTTATTTTCAATAGTGTGTATTACGCTATGTAGTTGAGATACACAAAAATTTTATTATTGAGACTGTTGATGAACTTGATGAATCAAGTTTGGCTTGTTGCTGTATAAGTTTAAAGAAATATTGTTTAAATTGGACTTGTTAATGTATTCTGTGATTGACCACTAGACTCATTTACACCCTCTAAAAACAATTAAATTAGCTTGAATATCACTTTATCGTTTTATAATAGAACTATAAAACTAGTTTCCGACGGCTCTAAAGTTGAGTATACAGAAAAGGAAGATAAAGAAACTAACTCGTTGGATAACTAATTCAATAAAGTAAGTACCTGCACATCATCACTGCAGTATGACTCCTTTTCTTGGTGAAGATCATGGTTATTCTTTTTCACTTCATTTTCTTCATCACCAAGGTCATTATTGTTCCTGGCGAATCTCCCGCGGACACGTACTCTCCGGTCAGCTAGGGTTTTTCGACAGGCATACTGAACGTATAGAGTGGATTATGTAAGTAATTATACAATTCCAAGCTCATAAAATATAGAGATATAAATGGTATTGAAAGAAAAAATAACATATATACCTTGATGGTTTTGTTGAAGTTCCTTTGGTTTCTCTTCTTCAAGTACCTCATGATTCTATCTTTTCTTTCTTCCACCGAGTACCGGCCAACCTTCATATTGTTCTGATCAATCGCCGGTATTCCATTACATTGAATTCCCTATAGATATTAAATAATAAATAAACGTGTTAATTAAAAAAATAGGATCCAAATATAAATCTAGGAAAATACAAATGAGCTGTCTTTTCATTAAAATTCCGTCATGGTTATTAGCTTATACAAAGTTTTTTTTTTCTAAAAAAAAAGAACAAAGTTATGACTGTTACACATGATAATTCAGTGCATCCAATCACTAATCAGTAATCAGTTTTTTTTTTTTCTTTCTAGAAAGACAAAAACAACTTACCCAATTTTCTGCGGTGGCCGGACAAACCGAAACTGGCCTGAAGTTAGGAACGCAATCACAACAATCATTACCAAATTCACAAACGTCCCATACTTGAAACCCGCCGCTGAAATTCTGAATTTTAGCAATGCCACCAAAACCCGTTTTATAGTCCAGCAATGTAGCAGCCGGCAGGGTCATGTCGGAGACTCCAAGTCCGTCTGAAAACGAAGAAGCCGGCACCGTAAACGGCGCATCGGACTCCGCCGCGAAAACATCAATCCCACAATTATTATCAAACAAAACAGGATTAGCAATATTATTATTGTTGCATAACATTGCACCTCCTGGAATTGTTGGCAGAATTGTGGAGCCACTAGAAAATGTGACACCATAGTTTTCCTGAGCCATGACGGATGTAATCTGGGAAAATTCATCGGAAGAGAATTGGTAATCGGAGTAAAAATGTGGGATTGAAGAAGCCATTGAAGATGGAGAAACAAATTAAAATTTTATCTGTTCTTTTAATAATTTTGAGAGAGACAAGGCTAATAAGAAGTGGTATTGTTGGGTTATAAGTTAAATTTTTGCCTTGTCTGTCACTGAAGCTAATAAGGTTTTGTATATATATGGTTTTGGAAGGGTAAATAGTGCAGTACTGGCTTCATTGCAAGTTGGTCTGCCCGGCGGGCAGTTCGGGCAGAACTTTGGGCTCGGACATAATTAGCGAAAACTGACACAGTTTTGCAACATAACTAACTGAACTGTCACTGTAGTTAAGGTTTGTGTTTAGCTGCACTACTGCTTTATTAAGATGTAATAAAAATTAAAAACGCGCAATTGCAACCAACAACCTCCGAAACTTGTGCTTATTTAGCTTAATTAACTCTTCTTTTTTTAATCATTTTTATTAATTATTTTTTTAATCTATCCTTAGCTGTATCTAAGTTTTCGTCTATAGTTACTTAGTTTGAGTATCACCCATGCAGGTGGCAGTATTTTTAAGTTTTTCAGTTTTTTTGGGGTATGAAAACTACTTAATTTTTTTTTGGTTTAGTGATTAACCTTCCAAGAGAGTAATTAAATATTTTAACTTCCAAGCCAATTAGATTATTAATGTATACTTAAGACAGTAGCTATTTTCTAGTTGGTATGAGATGGGGATTAAGTTGGAAAATATTATATAGCTTTAGTTATAAGTTCAGTGAGCTTTTCAATTTGACGAAGATAGGAAGCAAACAAACAAAATGAATACAGACACATTTTTATTCCAGGATATTGCAAATTAATACTAATTATATTTTTATTTTCCCAGCGACTTCTTTATCCTAAAATAATTTTTAAAGTATAATTCATTCATATTGTTTTTATATTAGGAGTTAATTTACATAAAAATTTAAGCCTCACATCATGAGCTTGAGGTTTATATTTTATTATAATAACTTTTTAAGTCCTTAAATTAAAAAAAAAAATAATTAAACTTTTAATTTGATTATTGTCCATCCGTCTACTACTAAAGTCACTTTCCATGAAGTCATTCAATAGTGCCCTTAGATGAAAATAATTCTAAGCCTATATACGAGAAATTAAATTTTATGTTTATTTTACAATATGTGTTCATTTGATTATTTTATATTCGTTCTAAAGGTCGGAGAGATGGTCCAAAAAAATTCTGCTCTATAAGACTTGAATTTTTCAAATTATATGTCAAAAGATATTATTTCTATTTTTTTATCTTATAATGCAAACCCCGTTATGCAGCTTGAAACTAACTAATACCACAGTAAATTAGTGCACTATTTGTTTCATATAAATAAAAAGTGTATATATTCGGCCACGGATAGGGAACTTTAAATTGTTGGTATACAAATGAAGACTGTTGGGTGTATATTATACCCCGTGAGGGTAATCTGGCGGAAAGAGTGTGTGACCCTTGTTCGCACGACGCGAGTTCGAGTGGGAGCGACGACAACTTTGTGTTGCCTATTGTCACGGATTCGTGTCCTGCACTAGAGCAAGGAATCCCCCTCGGAAGCTTGTCTCACTGCGGTGTTACGATGACCTCACTAGTACACGGTCTCAAGTCCGCTGTCGGTGTCAGTTATGGCTCTCGGAAACATTCCGTAGCGGAAAGGTAATGCCTGTATGATAACGTCCAGTAGTGATATGTTACCATTGGTCGTCCCCAACTTCCTTTTTATCAATAAAAAAATCAATTAATGAAGAATTGAGAAGAGAGACATGCATGCAATGCGACAATGATAGGGTATAGAATATAAAGTAGAGTGAATTTTGGCAAAGAAAAGAGGAAGGAAGAAAGAAGAAAAAAGAAAGAAAGGTGAAGTGACAGAGAGAGAAGAGAAGAGAGGTCATGTGATTACTATTCTTGTATACTGTCTAAAGCTGTACACCAAATCACAATATAAACCCTACTACTTCATAGCCCAATTCAAAGCAAAGCAAAGAATCTAACACATGGGTTTGCAAGATTTGCATTCACATTCCAAGTACAACACAATCTCATATATCTCTTCCCAATTTCTTTGGACTTGCCCTTCTTCATATAGTAATTCTTATACACTCATTTCATTTGTATCTCTCTTTTTGCTATACCCTATTTGTAATATACCTCTAATTAAATGAAAAAGAAAACAAAACAAAAGAAAAGAAAATTGTCCCTTCTCATATGTGACATTTTGAATAGATGGCTAGGGACATTAATCCCTTCTTCAAAGGGCAGCGATATATTATAATCCTTGGATGTTTTTGGGTCAAACTTAGCTGCTTGAAATGACCATTTTTTTCTATGGTTTTTCATAAGATTTTTCATAGAATACTTTTTTAGTTAATTGTACGTACGTTTCCCATATGACATTTATGAAAAACTTAATTTGTGCAAGTTTAATTGATATATAACATTTAAATTTTAAAATTATTTTTGAAATTAATAACAATCTTCTAGTTTTTAGAATTTTAATGTGTTATTAAGCCTAACTAACCAACGCGTATACATAACCAATCTTTATTAAAATTTCCATTGAAAATTTTTTAGATAAATTCTAGCTAGTAGAGTTATTTTACAAATTTAAAAGGCCGCCATTTTGGACTTTCAGTTTTTGCTTAATAAACAAAAGATAATAATAGAATACTTACTAACTTCTATTAAAGTGAATTTTTGCAGCGTACTTCGAGTGCTAGCTGAAGTTTAAAGCTACTTGAGAATTGAAACCCGAGATGCACGTCAAGCATCTTTAAAGGTTACTTTGTTTTTATATTGCTCTTTTACGACTCATAATAAAAACGATTAAACGAATAGCTATATAGTATCTTGATTTTTCCATTAATATAAAACATTAGATGATTGAAGAGGGCTTTTGTTTTCATTTACGTGATTATTCAAATTTGAATCTTTACATGCTATCTAGTTCTATATATAAACTTTGGCCCGAGTTGTTCAGATTTTACGTTTATTAATCTCTACTTATCTCAAAAAGAATGAGAACTAATTTAACGAGATTTTACATTCTAGAAGATTCGAATTTACAATTTATTTGGACAAATCTCTCTCAATTTTAAATAATATTTATTATCGTTAGAGTTACTTAATTGAGTTATCAAATGTACAATTTTATGAGTCGTAACCTTGAAAACAGCAAAAATAATTGCAGTGCTTTTGTTTTATGGACGCCCTGATACAAAATATACCTTTGTAGAATTGCATGCATGAGCAGAGAGAGAAAAGCGTTGGGTCCTCATGAATTATTAGAAATGTATACCATTTTCTCTCTTTTTCTTCACCTAAGCTTACTTCAGAAATTTTTTCCCAAGAGTATCTGGTCCAAAAAGAGATTTATGAAAAAAAAAGAAGGTATATATCCATACATCTTTTTTATCAAAAAAAAAGGGTCCATACATCTTGCACAATCTTTTGTTATCTTAAAAAAGATTCCTGGTTTTCCTATCTAAATAGCATCGAAACACACTTATTAAAAATATCAGCGCAACTTGTGAATGAACCCAACTCAATTTCTTATCAAGTTAGTTTTAGATATTTATGATGTTCTTATTTTACTAAATATTTCTTGACATAATCTTAATTAATATTGGATTTTTAATCATCTCTTCATCAACTCTTTTGTTTTGGAACTCAAAAGAGTTTAATGAGGGTATCTTAGAAATAATAGGGTAAAAATGGAGATAGTCTCATTTTTTTAGACGTTAAAAGTGAATTTATGTGTCACATAAAATGTGACAGAGATAGTAATATTTTTACTAATTTATCAAAAAAAAATTTAATAATATTACATGATCATGACTTATAAATTCCTTGAATCAAGTTCAATATATAAGAATTTATGCCTCCACAATAAACATATATATCATTTTGTCCGTCCCTCCCTTTCCTACGAAATTTACTATCATGAGCAGCCACTAAATGGAGGGACCAACTATAGTAGTTTCCAAAACATAAGGATTAAATCAGAGAAAAATTCACCAAACCTTACAAATGGAAGTTGAAAATATCCCTTAATTTATAGTTTAATATGTCAAAACCTAGCTCCTATTGAAAGAAAAGGGTTGTCAATTACTTAGCAAGATAGGTAGCTTCATCCTCAAAGTTTTATCTTCATCAGAGGATATTTGCCGCAAAAAGCAAAGTTGAAGATGAAGAAAATAGATAGATAGATTTTTTTTTAATCTTTATTTTTCTTTTCTGGGTTCAAAGAGACAGAGGGTACGTAGTATCTAATGCCTCTACTTATCCTTTCCTTCAAATCAACCAACTTAGCTTGTGATTTATTGCCCACTTGTGTTAAGAATTTGGTCCTGCTTAATCAAAACCAACAAATTATTTTTCTAATTTTGTCAGACATTAATAGATTTTAGTATTAAACAGTTGGTTACAAATGTTAAATTATGCTTAAGAATCCTAGGATCCAAGAAAATGATGTGTATTAATTAAAAAAGTGTGAAAGCCAACATATGCTGTCTATCAAATTAGCATGCAAAAGTGTGATATGCTAGAATATTAGACTGATAAATATATCCCACATTGACTGCACTTTATTCTTATTTTTACACTTTAACATCTATTTAATTGGGACATCAAAATCCAGATCAGAGTTTGCGTGTGTCTAACATTAAAATCCAATTAACAGTCCAGTACAAAATTGTATATTAACAAAACGGCCAAATAAATTTATATATAATTATTTTATTTGTTTGCCTAAAATATTTTATGTACATAAAATTTTTAATTTAACTTATTAGTTGTTTAGATAAAATTTATCACTAAATATCTATGAAAAGCTAATAATTTGGCTTGTGAGTTATTTAGATTAATCGAAGTAATAAATTTGAATATATTAATACAGAACTTAATTCAGCTCAATTTTGTTCGTTTAGTAAACAAGCTAACTTTAAAAAAAAACTTTGAGAAATAAGAAATGAGTGTTTATCTTAGGGAGATTAAGGGGAGATTAATTACAAATTGGTAATTTACATAGTAAAATAGAAGTGAGCAATCACCTTGGACAGTAGAGTATTAACGATTTCTTCTCCCATAACAAATGTTTTTTTTTGGTTTTGGAATATGAAATCTCTGTTCTTTTAACAGATAAAATCTGCCTTCAAACAGTATCACTAATCAATCAACCAACAACTTACTATCAGGAAAAAAAAAACCAAAAACTTATCGGTGCACATTTTATAATTGAATGTTTCATAATTTCATCAATTTGAACTGTTTAACTGTTGAATTTGTAAAACTGCTATTACGCTACTGCCAACTTTTGCATGAAAGTTGTTATTGAGCAGCTACTTTCAAACCGTATCTCCTTTCTCACCATTGCCACTAAACACTAAAACAAACGAATATAAAAAAAATATTGCAGACTAAAAAAACGAGTGACCACTTTATAAATGATGGACCTGACATAATTCTCCAAACAAGGTCTATCTTCAATGCTCATATGGGCCAACCAACAAACTCATGTTGGGGCATGTTGCCCCTCCCTATCAAGTGAATCTAAGCTAGCTGCTGCTTGGAGCATAGCGTCCCTACAGCACTTTTTTCTACTCTTCCTCAATAAAAAATAAAAATTACCCAATATCTAGATATCTTTATGCACTTACGGACTTTTTTTAGCGTGTTTTAAAACTTCTGTATATTCAATATTTCAAAATCTCTAATTAAAGAGTCTGCATCAATCCATCTCAGTTTGTGATAGTTGTCTTCCTTTTTTTAAAAAAAAAGAAAATACAATGGAAGTATTCTTGTTCTGTAGAGTAATTTTGTTGCCGATTTAGAAACTGCCGGTTCTGATTCTTGAAATGAAAAAATCAAAATCAAACCGTAATTCCTACAATTTAGTTCAGTTCTAATTCAATTCAGTTCCAATTTCGATTTGGTTTCCTCTTTTTTTAAAAAAAATTTTGTTTTTAATCCGCTATTTTATCTCTTTAATAATTAATTATAGTACCAATAATACATTGTATTCCAAAGATTTTTTTTAATTATTTTTAAATAAATTAATTATTCTACTAATAATTACATCACATAATTTTAAACAAAATTAAAAAAACTCATTAAATTTTATTAAATGTAATAAAATAACAAAATAACTAAATTAAACTATAATAAAAAATAGAAGGAATTTGAAAAATTTAATTGCAAAAAATAATTTTGAGAAATATAAAAAACGTAATTATAATAATAAAATATATAAATAATTAATAAAAGTAATTTAGAACAAAATAAATTTTTGAGAGAAAAAATAGTTTAAAATTAGTAAAAATAAAGTAGAAATATTTATAGAGTTGAAAAAAAAAAGAGGGAAATAGAGGTTCTAACTACCGGTTTTACGATTTCTAAAGGAATAAAACCGGAACCTAAACCGCAACCCTCCAATTTTGGTCAGCCGGTTCCAATTCTGTTTCGATTCTAATTTTAATCGGTTTGGTTTGCCCGTTCCTATTTAAATTTTACATGTCTACTGTAGAGGACACTCTTTTGTTTTCTATCATGCCAAGTTGAGATCCTCGAGTCAGATTTGTCAAGCTTTTCTTCTACATATTCACTGTCATTTCATGCAATAAGGTTGGCAATGCCTTCATTTATCATGATGCTAATATCATATGAGATTGCTTTTCCAAGTACAAAAATCTGGTAAAAGATTTGACTAGAACATCAAAAGATTTTGAAAAAGAAAAACAGGAATGAAACATTTATGACCATCAATGTTATTTATCGCTCCAAATGCATCTTAACACGATTTAAAAATTTTCAACTGAAGTATCAAGTCAATAAGCATTAAACTTGAAGAAAATTATTCAAAAACCTCTAAGTTTACATATATTCTCACATAACCTTTTTTTTTTGATAAAAAATCCTATTTAGTCTTCTTGAGGACAAAATTACAAGCTCAAATTCTCTCTTTTAGAGCCAAAAAGACTAAATAGGAGTTCTCTAAAACATCAAGAATATGATGAGAGAATATGTATAAACTTAGAATATCACCAACAATCTCTCTAAAATAAAAAGTTAAAATATTTTTTTTTTTTGTTAATTTTTTTTTTAAATTTGTGTATTAAATATTTAAAAGTAAACATTTTATTGATAAAGTAGATAAATAGTATTAAAAAGTAAATAGTAATTTAATAAATTTAAAGAGAAATTGTAAATTTATTAAAATTATTAATTATTTTATTAGTAAAATATTAAAAAAATAAAATAAATTATAATAAAAATTAAATTAAATTTAAAATTTAATATAAATAATGAGATAAAATATTATATTTTGAAGAAAGAAATTGAGGAGACCGCTGAAGATACTCTTATAAGGGTGTCTGGATTATTTATACGCTAGATAAAGTTGCCTCTGCATTTATCTTGCGAAGCATCCAGCTCAATCCACATGATGCCCCTTTGTGCCAATTAAGGGCAATGGCTTTTTGTCAAAAAAGAAAAATTGACTTCAATAAAAGCTAAAAGCTCATCTATGGTGTGTAAAACAACCACAGCAGTTA
Organism: Flueggea neowawraea; assembly: GCA_948243855.1. NCBI lineage: Eukaryota > Viridiplantae > Streptophyta > Magnoliopsida > Malpighiales > Phyllanthaceae > Flueggea > Flueggea neowawraea. The sequence continues at coordinate 5,424 of CAODLS010794972.1, read as the reverse complement.
AAATGGAGAAAGAGAAATGGGATCAAACTCGTCGAAGAAAATAGTCTGTATATCAATCTTCGGTTAAACACAGTAACATCTACCAGCAGTTTCTTATGTTTTGAAGTTCGAGCAGGTAATGCAAAAAACTAATTACGTACCCAGCAAACCTGCATGTGTGAAGATTGATAAAGCCTACAATTCAAGCTGCCGGAGTACATAATCCTGTGTTGATTGCCTTTGGACAAACGACTGCCTCATGAAATTTATCACGACATTTCTGGGTAAAAAGGAGGAAACAAGTTTGATCCACGACCTGTAAGGAAACAGCTGCGAATGAATTAGAATTGGTCAGCATTCAGGAAAACATAGATGAACATCAATTGAAAGCTTTCAACAAGACAAACTCAATGTAGATCTCAGTGGATCCAATTAATATTCTTGAAAAGAATGAACATCTAACTCAGCTAACTAAATTGTCTTTTAACATAGGTTTATATCATCAGATTGTCTCAGATTAGAAAGTTCAACCTCCAACTTAAGGGTCTTAAACTCAATGTAGATTTCAACGAATCAAACTTTTGGGTAACGGCAAGTTCATGCCACCAGTAAATTAGAGCAGAAAGAGAACATAAAATAGCCCTTTATCTCCAATCCCCTAACAGGCATTGTTAGAAATGGACATACCTAATTACTCCAAACTGTTCCACGCGGAGATGGTTTTAGGTCTTGTACTCTAGTGTACATTGCGGTTAAGCAATCCTTGGAATGATAAGTAGAGATCTTTGTTGTCCATGCCAAATATTTCTTCTGCTTTTCTTAAAGTTTCCTGAAAAATATAAAATGAAATGTTCAGTAAACAGTGAGGATCTAGTGAATCAATACAACCAATTGAGGAGTTTAACTTATACCTCTTTAGTTTGCTTTTGAGCATTTAGTTCCTTTATGTTAGCCAGGAATGCACTGAACTGTTCATATGATAAGCGACTCCTAAATTGCAATTACAAACATATCAATGACTATATAGCCCAGACACGTGACAAAAAAAGAAAGGCAAGCAACACAAGCTACTCACCTCGCCTGACAAAAGAATTCTTTTCCATCAATTCTTGGTGTGAGTACTGGATAATTTTTCAGGGTAAAAACAATAACATCAGACTAGAAAGGAATATAATAATGAAACTTCATAGAGATGTACAAGATATATATATACATAGCAATATACAAAACTACCAAAAGAATGTTTTTGATAGCCACAAGAATAGATTAGGTCGATGAATCTTGCAGCACAGACAAGTTGCAGAATGATGAGTTATGATTCTAAAATCCACGAAGCACATACCAAAAAAAGTATGAAAACAAAAACTCCAGTAAACCTGGCATTGGACGTCCATGGGGAGGAGAGTTTGCTGCTGATGACTGTTGGCTTGATGGGTACCATGTTGAAAGTGCAGTTCTTCCATCATATTGAGATTTTGTAGGAGATGTCGCACCAGAGGTTTTCTTAGGAGATCCTGCAGCAGAGTATCCTCTTGGAGACACTCTTGCAGAGATGATTTTTGGAGTTCCAGTTGGAGTAAGCCTTGGCGTTATATATGGAGTGATGGAAAATCTTTGAGCATTTTGTCTTGGGACTGCTCAGCCAAAGAATCAATTAACAAATGCCACACAAACAACTAGATTGTGACAATATTATACATAAAAATATACTAGTATAATACCGTCATCAGCTTTGTTTCCCACATCAGTTGAACCACTGAAAGGATGTTGGGCTATATAACCATTTGTTCCCTCATCTGCGAGTGTGAGGAAATCAAACAAAATGAATATTCATCAACAAAAAGAATTGACATTTTGCATCATTGTTCAAATAAAAAAACAATGTTGAATAAAGCTTGATCAAGCCAAAGTGATGGTACCTCTTTCCGGATAGGCTTTGGGAACTGACTGATCACAGGTTCCAATATCAACAGTTTCAGCCTACCATCGGGAAACTATTTAAGATCAATAATACAAACAGAACAAACGATTGACATCACAGCTTAACTAAGGAATTTGATGAAAGTTAGTAGACATTAATCTTACCGACAAATTATCATCATTTAAGGACTGCATCAGTTGCCTCTTAAAAGTTTCCAGCTGTCAATACTCAAAAGTGTTAATTGTTTAAAAAATCAAGAAATTGAACAAAAAACGAGTTATCTTCTTTCAGAGCAAATTTGACTTCCGGAAATCAGTCTCTTACCTTCGCTAAATCACGGCCAAGCTTCTTTGCAGTCATTGCCAATGAATCTCTCTCTTTTGTAAGTTTCATCTTCATTATATATCAAGACAACAAAAATAACAAGAATTGGATTCAATTACTATAACATGATTATCACATATTGATTAAGCATTTCCATTGACTCGGTTGAATGGACCTAACTAAAATGACTTGAGCTGAAATTTCTTAGCGGACAATCCTAATTTACTAAATAGCAGCAAGACAAAATAAAGCAACCACCATAGAGCAATGGTGCTTAATGGAAGAAAGCTATATTTCTACCTTTGTCAAAATACCAATGAACCATCAACGTTAATAAGAAAATTGAAAATATGTATGTTGATTTCTGCTTAGTTTCTTTTCCCATCTGTTTTCTTATCAATCCAAAAATGAAAATTCAAACTTTTATTCCCGTTCCTTTTCCCTCTTCCTCGATTTTACCAGAATTTAAACGGAAAAATCTTCAATTCAAATCTCATTACTCATCAATTATAATTCCTCCTTTTTTCTAAAAAACTAAGCCAAAAACAATCACAATATCAAAACCCTTCGGCAAAAGCTTTTTTTTTATCATCAATTGACCACCAAAGCCATTATAGTCCTATCAATTCCTCTAAAATAAGACCTCAGGAAAACACACAAATCCAATCTTTGAGCTCAATATCCAAAACCCACAAACCTCAAATAACAAAACTCATTAAAAAGATAACACCTTTCTGTTCTTAAACTTACATTCTCGTCAAGAGTGACCTTCAACTGGGACTCAATCTCCTGAGACACGCGTTGCAAATGAGAGACACGCTCCTCAAGCTCCACGATAATCCGATCCTTCTCATAAAGCTTCTGCTTCATGCGACTCATATCGGTCTCCAGATTGGAGACCCGTGACGCAATTGCCATGGACGTTATCTTACGCGCCAGATCCAGCTGCTCATAGGGATCCGTCGGCATCGCCGCCAAAATCTCGTCCGGCAAGTGAAAGTCCATACCACCGCGACCGCCGCTGGAGGACATAGTGTGGATTTTGTAGAAGTCGATGATTATGGTGAGAAAGGAGGAATCTTGGGGGTTTATGGGTACAGCCAACAACTAGGTTGAGTATTTGTTTGTTCTGGTATATAATAATTTTGAAAAGAGACTTTTCTTATTTTTATTAGTTTGATATTGTGGCGTAAATTCCCTCCAAATGAACCTTTTTGTCTCTACTCTTATGATTTGGACATGATGTTTACTCGAAATCGAAAATCATTTTTTTCATTTTAGCTTATTCAATTAAATAAATGTAAATATTAGTCCAATTTATAAATGTTAGAAAAAACAGTTCGTTCATGACGGATGAATCGAACTCGGTTAGTCAAAGTGTGAACTCAGAAAGTGGATCGAGACCAATTTAAAAGTTCAATCGAGGAAAACTAAACTTAGTTAGTCAAAGTGTGAACCGAAATGATGAATCGAGGCCAATTGGCGAGCCCAATTGAGTTGGGAATGAAATGATCTCATAAGACCCATTAGGTCTGATAGCCCATTTGGAAGGCTATATAAGAAACTTTGCTCTTCTTCCTTCATTCACTCAACCACCACCAAATTGAGAGAGAGAGGTCGAGGCCTCCTTACCCCCAGTCATGCACAGATCACGTGTGGTATCTAGACTTCGAAACAGCCGAACACTCTCGTTGGCAACTCAACCGTGGTTTGCTCGCAAGACCAACATCAAAACCGGTCCTGTTCCGCTGCTAGCTTCCGCTGAAATCGACGTAGATAACTAGAACATCCTAAATATATTATTTATTTGTTAAACTGGTACCCGATTACTTCATTGGTATAAGAGCCAATATGTTTTTTTAATATATTTTAAAAATATTGTTGGTCTCTGCCTAGGATGCTTGCTGGATTTTTTAGTATTCGACTTTATGTTTGTAACGTCATTTTTTGTTCAAGTTCATCTGGAGCCAAAAACTGAAAGTTCGAATTTCAAAATTCTAACAAAAGATTTAAGATCAATGACCCCAAAAACGTTACCTTCCAATATTTTGTTGCAAAATTTCATAGGGAAGGTCGTTAAAATGGTGAAAACCGATCGAAAAATACTGACTGAGAAAATACAGATAAATTTGTTCTTCTGATTCGAAATGGTGATGTGGCACCTTTCTATTGGTTGGATGCGACTCACTCAGTGAGCGACACGTGGCAGAAGAATCAAGAAGATTTTGGATCAAAATATGTGGACCAATCACATTTCGACACGTGACGCACGACCAAATTGGTCAAAGTTGACTGAGACTGAATGTGGACCAATGACATGTTGACATGTGCACGAATTGCAGCGTCAGAACGTGGCATCATGTGACGTCCACACGTGGCGAAATGTGAGGCTGAAACATAGCCAATTCGTATATCGACGCGTGGCTTCATGTTACGGCGACACACGTTGTCGTTTGGAATCGGCACGTGGTGTCGGCTGGAAGCGACATGTGACGTGGAAGAGCGTGAAACGCGAGTGGTGGCTCGTGGTTGGCGGGTGTGTGCGCATGTGACACGTGTCTCGACCACCAAATTTTATAAGTTTTTTGGCAGAGTAATTAGTTGGATTTTTCTTGGATTTTTGGTATATTTTTCACAAATTTTTTGAGTTTTTAAACTATTTTTTCCAATTTATTGGTGTATAGATAGTGCTCTAAAAAATTATGAGAAATTATATTTTTCTGCCAAGAATTATTTTGAAAATTAGTTTTTAAAATAATTAGTTTTAAAACATGCAAATATAGTTTTTGTTTAGATAAATTGAATGATATTCCAATTATTCAAGTAATACGTGGGTAAGTATATTCATGTCTTATTTGTAATATTTGTTAAAAATAAATAAATGAGGTAAAACCATATTGTATTGAACAAAGTACAAATTAAGAAGAATTTGCACAAACCTCAAAACGTGCACTTTGGTTTGGTGGCGGTCGTAAAGGAAATAATTGTGCATTTGTTGTGTAAAGGTGATGATGGTTTTATTAGTTCATAAAAGATTATGAATTTGCATCACCGATATCGGCTAAATTTATGGTTCATTCTAGAATTTCATAGAAATATGATCCCCTAAGTATTGCGGAAAGATACTTAGCGATTCTAGAATAAAAAAGTTTTGAAATTGGTATGTCCAATATTATAACATGATCACAATAAGGGATCGT